>VMOF01000220.1:63979211-64134211 GCA_011764245.1 Trialeurodes vaporariorum
CCCCCATCGTTCACCCCGGGTTTTATGAATGGACCTATTCCTGAGACGAATTTACGATATGATACGCGTATCGCCAATACTCTGAAATAACATCCCCACCTCCTCCCCTCTTTCCACAGCCCTCACTCTCACTCTCTCTCCCTCTCTCTCTCTCTCTCTCTCTCTCTCTCTCTCCCCCCTCTACCTCCCTCCCTCTCTTTCTCTTTTCTGCAACTCTGCAACTCTCCGCCTTGACCAATTGAGCCTCCTGAATATCGATTCTATATTAGATTTATGAGCATGACAAATTGGTTCATCACAATTTACGAGCGGCCGCCGAGGAGAGGGAACGGAAGAACAAAAAAAGTAATTTTATTCATAGTTTTTTTTGTTTTGTTTTTTTTTTGGAACCGAACGTTGAGCTAAAATAAAATACAATTGCGTGAGATTTGTTGATATGGCGAGGCGCGAGGCATGTTTGAGAATGCACCAACGAGCTACGACAAAAAAAGGGACTTCCTGGGACGTAGTTTTGAATAGAGTCCCTATATGTAGAGAGTTAAGACAAGAGGGTAGTCAAATTCTGATTGGTCGATGAGTTTTAGGCTCTACGGATGCCGCCATTGGATGCGATTTAGCACTTTTGTTTACAATCGCAGTTGTTTACCAACGGTATTTTGCGGATAAAGAGTTGATTTTCGACGAATCTGTTAATTTTAATCATGATACGCCTCAAGAATGTCTATAAATCCCAAAAGAATGTTTCAAAGCGTAAAAAGATGTCGATCCACTAAAGCAGTAAAAGATTACATCGTTAGAAACTCAGCGGCACTGTAATCTTTGCAGTGGACGAAAACACAACAACGGCCCTCAGAATGTAAACAAATCTGCAAAATCGCATCCAATGGCGGCGCCCATGGTTTCACTTGTCTTAACTCTCTACACATAGGGACTCCAGTTTTGAAGACACCGTGAAGTCTATGGGGGTAGCCATGAATGAAAATTCTTATAGGCATTTTACTTGGCTCAATCAATTTGCTTCTTATTTTTTAACCATAATTTACAAGTTTGGAAATGACAATTTGCGGGCCGATTTGAAATGAAGGGAAAAAGTTGTTGAGTTTAGATATTTTGGACGCAGAAATCGACAAAACTGTTCTTTTGGATGGATTTACAAGCTGAAAAAACTGACGCATGACAGAAACAAAAAAAAAGTTTCTCACCTGGATGGTTCTATTAAAATCATGTGCCCAGATAGCCACTCCAAAGCACATTCATTTTCTTTTAAATCGGCAGTTTCGACTGAATTAATTACAATGTTGTATTTAAGGTAAAGAGTAAGAGGCAAAGCTATCCCTGGGAAAAGTGTTCCATGGATTTCCGCGTGACCAAAATTCCGTGGCAATGATTTCCGTGGGTAATTATTATTTCAGGGGCGGATCCAGGAAAGTCTCAAGGGGGGGGGGGAGCAATTTTGGTAACTTGAGGGGGGGAGGTCTGGGGGGACACCTTCCAGCAAATGAGGGTTTGGGGGTCCCCTCCCCCCCAGAAAATTTTGAAAATTTAAGCGTCTCTAATGCCAATTTGAGGCATCTTTTAACCGTTAACTCTTCATTTCTATACTACCTCATTTCAATTTTTGTTTATAAAGGTGGAAGATCACACCCAAATGCCAGTTACCTAATTTCTTTGTATTTTCGTAGTAAATGGATGTCTATAGTGGATGAAATTAAGGCCCTTTTACCCCCTTCCCCCCGCAATACCGGTTATTTAAAGGCTTTTGTTTTTCCCTTCTCTTTTGCTTTTCCCCATCTTTCTCCTCCTCTTACTGTTTGTTTTTTGGTTTTTCTTTTGTTTTTTGTTTTTTTGGGGGGGGGGGGGGGTTCAAGGGGGGCCTATACCGCCATGGCCCCCCTCTGGATTTGACCATATATTATTTTTCCATAAAATGACACGAAAAGTCTTACAGAATTCCAAAAACAGCACATGGAATTCCATGGAATGTTATGGAAAAATAATATATTTTACCCACGGTCGAATGAGATGAAATTTTCATGGAACGTACTTTTACCAGGGATGTATATAAGCTGCTTTGCGATAGGGTAGGACTTTAAGCGCATGACGTCGCCTCTATTCAGTTATATCTCGTTGGAATGAGCATTGTGCAGTTGAGAGGGCAGGTTAGGTGATAGGGTGCGTGGATGATCGGGTGTTTGGCCGAGTGGGTGAGTGGTCTCGTGGGTAGGTTGTCTTATGGGTTAGTAGGTGATCGGTTGATCGGGTGAGTGGTAGAGTGGGTGACTGGGTGATCGGTTGAACGAGTGGGTGGGTTATTGCGGATGAGTGGGAGAGTGGGTGAGAGGGTCAGTGGGTGAGAGGGTCAGTGGGTGATCGGTTGATTGGTCGATGCGAGTGGGTGAGTGGGTGATGGGTTGAAAGGGATGAAGTGGCGGGCGGAGGGAAAGAGAGAGAGAGAGAGAGAGAGAGAGAGAGAGAGAGAGAGAGAGAGAGAGAGAGAGAGAGAGAGAGGAGAGAGAGAGAGAGAGAGATGATGATGATGATGATGATGATGATGATGATGATGATGATGATGATGATGATGATGATGATGAACCGTTTTTTTATTGAAAAAAAGAGCTAATGCTAATAACATAAAACAAAAAATCATACAGTTTTTAGGCAAAGTTTAGGCTCTTGGCCTATTCTGCCACTTAAACCTGAAAACAATAAGAAGATAAGAATAAATAAAATAAAATAAAATATAAAACTAAAGAAAGAAACAGAGTTGATAAAATAGTAAGTTAAATAAATAAATAAATAAATAAATAATAAATAAAAAAAGATAAATAAATATACAATCAGACAAATAAGCAAATGTAAACAAGACTAAAAAAAAGAAGAAAAATACAATATATATGTATAATTGATAATAATAAATAATATACTATAATATAATACCTCACAGCGATAATAAAGAAAAGAAAAGCAAAAAGAGTGAGAGAGAGTGTGTGTGAGAGAGAGGGAGAGAGGGAGAAAGAGAGAGGGAGGGAGGGGGGAGAGAGAGAGTGAGGGTCAGAGAGAGGGGGAGGGAGAGAGAGAGAGATAGGGTCAGAGAGAGGGAGAGAGGGAGAAAGAGAGAGTGAGAGAGAGGGAGGGAGAGGGAGAGAGAGAGGGATGGAGAGAGGGAGAGGTGATGACCAACCTCTAACAAGCGCACCGCCAAAACGTTAGATAAATGTAGCGACCATAGCGAGAGGAATGGATGAAGGTTGGTATAGCTAGTAATGGTGGCGGTGGTGGTGGGTTGGGGTTGGAAACGGAGGAAGAGAATCACTGGGCGCGCGATGTCACGTCACTGTTTCCTCGCTCGTCTCGTCGAGTCGGGTGATTTATTCGCGCTCAAACGGCAGTTGGAGAGAGCATCATTGCCAGTTCAAGGAGCATGTTTGATAATGACCAAATTTTGGTCCACGGTGAGGCTCATATGAGAGTCAATGGTGGGCTTTATCACAGCTCCGACGAAATGAATTTTATGGAATCCCAAATCCCCGGTAGGTCGGTTGTCAAAGGGTTCTGTTCACAGCTGGTGCGTGCGTACACGAGAGCTCATTCCTTGATTTTGAACTCATTGATAGCATCGGTCATAACAAAATATTTCGAAGCTCAACGCGAACGCATCCAAACTTGGGCGTAGCTAGAGATTTTTTTAAGGGGGGGGGGGGGGAGTTTGGAAATCTCACTGGGGGGTCTGGATGAAACACCTCCCAGCTTATTCCGTAGCGTGCAATTTGGCAATGTTGTATTCTGTCCATCTAAACCCATAAAAAAGGTCGAATGCGAAAGTTTTCGCCGAACACCCAATGCTTTGATCATTTTCATGAGTTTAAATGGACAAACTGCAACTTTGCTAAATTGCACGCTACACCTTTGGTTAAAACACTATTCCGACTAAGTACGATTCCATTGAAGTCCTCTTCCGAGCGCCTTTAGAGATATTTCTAGATTGAGCTTATTCTTTTACTTTCCACTTGTACGTACATACCCACCCTTACTCTTTTTATGCGATATGAATTGATATTTTTTAAATATGACACAATTCACTCGGAAGCAAAGCTTTGCTCATCAAATTTTCACTGAAAGTTCTTTGAAACCCTCTTTCTCAAACGAACATGGTACCTACAAACTTTTTAATAACTTCGAATTTTAGAAGTTTAAAAACTTTCATGTCTCTGCGCAGGATACAGCCAGATTCAACGATATACGTGGGTCCAAAATTACGGACAGCTTCAAAGAGAACTAATGATTGAATTGTCCCACAGTCATTTTACAAATTCAAGAAAATCAAGTTCCTTTTTTTTTTTTTTTTTTTTTTTTTTTTCATTTTCTGAGAAGAAAACGAAGAACCTCCATTGTGCCAATCAAGGAGTTGATTTGCTAAAGTGTTCCAATTGAAGAATTATTTCGATGATTATAGATTTGGCAATGAGAATTTATTTCAAATTTTTATTTTTATTTTGTCTATTTTTTTACGTCTTCTTCTTCGTTACGTTCAAAAATTCAACTTAGTCTTTAGTTTTTGCGCCATGTCATTCAAAATGAAGAAGAAAAAGCGGATCAATGGAGCCCCCAAGAGGCAAATGTAAAAAGCCGAGAAAATAACAATGGCAGCATCAGAAATCAATAAAATCCAGTATTAAACTCACAAATTGCGAAAAACACTAGACAAATTCACCCCTGTATCTTTCCACCACGTGCACGATATTTCGCGAAATTAGCGCGGCCTATTCAAATAATCACGGCCGACTGTCATCACAGCTCCGGCCAACCAAATGTCGGTCTCCGTACTTTTCACAACCTTTTGAGACTATTGAAACGTAAGAATTTGATCGGATGCCGTCAGTGTTTACTGTTCATTTGTTTATGAAGTCAGCTGTGATGACAGTCGTCCGTGATTATTTGAATGTGCCGCGCTAATTTCGCGAAATATCGTGCACGTGGTGGAAAGATACAGGGGTGAATAGTGTCTTGTGTTTTTCGCAATTTGTGAGTTTAATATTGAATTTGAGTGCTTTCTGATGCTGCCATTGTTATTTTCTCGGCTTTTTACGTAGGTATTCATACTTTAAAACGCTGTAGCCGAAGTGTGCAACAGACCCATTCTCTCAACTCCTCTCCGCTCACATGGGCGGACGAGGCCGCTTGGGTGCGTAAACGCCGCAGTCAATCAGCAACACGACCAAACCTTATCTAGTCACTGTAACATTTTCGACAGCGCAGCGCACTCTGCTATTTCATTCAGGATTCTCAAATTGAGAACACTGTTCAAAAAAGAGGAGATATATCAATGGCACCGTGCTCTCTCCGAGGAATGCAAATATTATACGCAGAGGTGCCAATTTCTTATAGGAAAATCAAACTTGGTGTTTGAAGCTCCCTCCTCTCGGCAAATGCCTCATCCCTTAACTGAAGAAGAAGAAGAAGTATGAGAAAGCCATTTATCTCGATTATTCATCCAATCCGGCAGCATCGGTCATAAACTGACAGAATGACAGGGGGTTCCTCCACCCCTTAGCGCAATTACTCTCGAATCGAATTTCAGCGCTCCAACGGAATTCCCGCGAACACACTCGCTTGAGCCAACCCAACCCGGCCAACCCGCGGTCAGCTCACGAAACTTTGACTTGGAATTACATTTTTTATTCACCCGGCAAATTTAAATTTCGCCCTATCGCCCTCGCCGCGCCACTCGAGAATTGGCCCGCTTTTACCGTTCATGCTCTTTAGATCCATCCCTCCCAACCTCCCCCCCCAACCACCTCCCCCCCCCATCCTCCTTTTTACCCTTTATCCAGCCCATCATCGTTCACTCTAACTCGGAGAGCTTTAACCCTTCTAATTTGCTAGCTCGTTTGATGCCCGACACGATCTCTTCCATATTGACCCGTTTCACGCCGTAAGTGGACAATGAAATTCCCTCTTGTGCTGGTGGGTACATACCTACTCCATTAAACTTTCATCTTGGAACTTTGGGTAATGATCAATTTAAGTTCGCATCTATAGCAATGGGTCTGTTGCATACTTTTGCTACAACAAAATAGAACCTTGATTCTCACGTAAAATTCGGCGAAAATAACGATGCGCACATTAAAAACGTTCAAAATCCACTCATTAACTCAGGAAATCACTTCAATTTCAAACAGCCCGCGCTACACTAGACACTATTTGCACCGGTATACTACTACATAGACGGAACCACCGTGCATAAGTAAACAACATCGTAACTACAAAATGATGGAATTACCTTCTAAATACATGAACTATTGGCTGCATTTGCTGTCTGGTCTTTTCGGTTAATCAAAGATTACGAAATAATATAAGAAATGTACGCATCTAAACGAAACATTCCAATGTTTGTAAGTTCTGTTCATGTTTACATAAACGAGATGGTTCCATCTACGTAGTTATACGTCGGTGATATAGTGTCTAGTGTAGCGCGGGTTGTTTGAAATGGAAGGTATTTTCTGAGTTAATGAGTGGATTTTGAAATTTTTTAATGTGCGCATCGTTATTTTCGCCGAATTTTACGGTAGAAACATTAAGTTATATTGATGTAGCAAAAGTACGCAACAGACCCATTGTTATCAGTCTGCTCCCACCAGTGGCTTAGCGTGCAATTTGGCAACGTTCTATTGTGTCCATTTGAACCCGTGTAAAAGGTTGAATGCGAAGGTGTTCTCCGAACACTCAATAGTTCGATATTTTTCATGCGTTTAAATGGACCAACTGCAACGTTCTCGAATTGCACGCTACGCCACTGTCATCTTCGTCATTCCATCATTGAAACTTCCTCTAGGTTTTGATAAACAGATCTGTTAATTTACATCGGATTTCTACTCGATGATTCTCAATGGGGCTCATGCAAACTAGAGTCCCTATGTGTAGAGAAGTAAGACAAGTGAAACCATGAGCGCCGCCATTGGATGCGATTTTGCACATTTGTTTACATTCTGAGGGCCGTTGTTGTGTTTTCGTCCACTGCAAAGATTACAGTGCCGCTGGGTTTCTAACGATGTAATATTTTACTGCTTTTGTGGATCGACATCTATTTACGCTTTGAAAGATTCTTTTGGGATTTATAGACATTCTTGAGGCGTCTCATAATTAAAATTAACGGATTCGTCGAAAATCAACTCTTTATCCGCAAAATACCGTTGGTAAACAACTGCGATTGTGAACAAAAGTGCAAAATCGCATCCAATGGCGGTATCCGTAGAGCCTAAAACCCATCGACCAATCAGACGTTGACTAGTGACTACCCTCTTGTCTTAACTCTCTACATATAGGGACTCTAATGCAAACGTTTGCTACATACGGGTTGGAGAGTTGATTCTCGCATATAAAAACCTGTAAAAATGACGATGAGTACATTAAATAATCACGAAGTTCACTATCAAAATCGGGCTTAGTAGTCTCTATGTGTTTCCGTTGAGAAAGTGACAAATTAGACAGGAATCTCCCAGATACCAGCGTTGCAATCGCCATCACGAGCTTGCACGTTATAGCAGATATGAGAGTTTATTACTATACATTTTAAAGTATTTAATTCTCAGTGGGAATTTCGTGATTTTCGTAATTTTTGCTGGATTTTGCATCAGATTGGACTATTCATTTGCTCACAGCAAAAGTTAGCGAGAGCCCCATTGCTTGTGGATACTTCTTGTTTATTTAACCCTTAATGGGCCAAGCCCGAGTTTTCTCGTTTCTCTCCTCGATTCTATTTCATATTGTTTTAGTCTTCATTCAGGACAAACGCACGGGCGCCTTCAATTCGTCGAATAGGCAATTCCAACTCCACCTAGTACGAACAGTTAACTACCTTCCCTCTAGAAACGGAGGAGTGACGTTCTCTTGAACTAACCTGGCCCTTAAAGGGTTAAAGATTGCCTCAATGGAGGTGTCAGGGAAAAAATAGTATATTTTACCAGCAATCCTGATGGACTTTAAATTATTGCGATTGGAAGAAGTTTCTGGTATCTTTGATCAGAATAAAATTGATCACTGAAAAAAAAAAAAAAAAAAAAAAAAAAAAAAAAAAAACGATCTGAAAGCACTTCCTACACGCGGGGAAAATAGTTGAGTGTTCGTCTGCTGGTTGCCATTGGAATCATGCATGGGTGGATACATGAATTTGTCTTTCTTTCTCTCTCCTTCCATTTGAACGCGTGCGTTAGAAAAAGGACGGAGATATGGGCTAAAGGCACGCGATGGTCTTCTTTTGCTACCCTTTTCTAACTCATTAGTTCAAATGGAAGGAGAGAGAGATTGACAAATTCCTACGTCCGCCGCTCATTGTCGAAATTGTCTACTCTTCTTGGGCGTTTGACAGGTCACTATGTTTCTTGAGCACTATAGTCGCATAGTTCCGTATCTGCACATCGAGTATGCAAATGCGCTGAGATGCTAAAATGTCCACCCCGCTTGAACGTTTAGAGCTTTCAGTTTCCAACTAAATTGAGATGACCTCATTTCAGCTTTGCGTCTCTCTAGACTATACTTCCTATCCTTCGGAGAAAAATGTATACTTATTAGGGGCTACCAGAGTTACTTCTACTGAATAGTTAAATGTAAATTCTGGTATCTGTGAAGATATTTCTGGTTCACGGAAATAAAAGAATGGTGTAATAATTTACAATTCGCATAGCTGATTTTGGCCCCTGCCAGAGTTAAGATAAACTTCTCCAGAATTATCGTAAATTTTACCGCAGCTTTCAAGTGAAATTGACCTGATTCCTAGTCACATGCTCCATAACTCTGGTCAAGTTTATCTTAACTCTGGCAGGGGCCAAAATCAGCTATGCGAATGGTAAATTACACCTTTATTTTTTTCCGTGTTTCAACGAAAAATGTATTTTGAATATTACCAGAAATCTAGTTACGGATACGTACGCGAATGAACATTCCACTATTGCGTAGAAGTAATTCAGGTAGCCCCAAATATAACTTTTTCTTCGTGTTTATGTGCAAAAAGTGTGCGATTTTCAACTTGTGAGCAGATGAAGGAAATTGGAAATTTTACAGGTCAATTTGTACCTCAGTATTTCATATCGTTAAAAGTTTGCTTATTCACTTTCTCGCTGTATTGATTGATCAAACTGAAATTGACGATGGAGCTATTGATTACTTTTGCTAGGTACATGCGATTTAAGGGTCGAATTAAGGTTCGGTGGGCCGGGGTTAGCTAATCATCTATGCATTCTGAGACTTGAACTGAACGATTAAAATTAATATTTAAAAAGCAAAATATCAGAACTTTTGTAAACTATACAGACCTAACGCGCCACGCTTCAATAATACACACATTGTATTGTAGCTCCCCTGCTTGTTTTTTTTTGTTTTTGTTTTTTTTTTCAACGCCTTTTGTGGGTTTCTGAGTGGATTTTGAAATTTAAGGTTTCTTTCAGTGTGATTTTCAAGTGATATTACATAAGAATCGGCACCTCATAACATGTTGTAGCAAACCTATTGTACTATCGACGAATCAAAGATTGTCGCGGGATTTTCACGAGATAGTAAGTTTCGCCTTCAAGGTTTCGGTTCGGCCACTTTTCATACTCCTCACACTTTGCAGGCGAGAGGCCAGTGCGGTTGAGGCTCCAAATCCGTTGCAGCTCAGTCCCACACTCACATTCATAACTGAAAGTGTGTGAAAATTTCGCGACAATCTTTAATTCGTCGATAGTATACATATGAGCCGCCACTGCCCTATGGTTTGAGATCGAAAAAAAAAGTTGCGAAAAATCAGTGAAAAAAAATTAATCAAAAATCATTGTTCAAGACCGTTTAAGCTTTATTTAAAACTTCCCAGGTATTTCTTGGTTAGAATTACTTGTTTAAAGGTTTTTGGTGATTTAAATTGATTTTGAAAGTTTTTAAACTACATTTTGATGAGAAATTTACTTTCTGAATTTTTTTCTCCACTTTTTGACGACCTCAGTGCACTGTCGCAAGGATACTTCCTGTATAATCGATCAGGGCTGCCGTTCGGCGAATAATAATCAAAGGCACTCTTTTCAATTCACCGATGATTCCCTCCGGTTAAGAAAAGATTTAACAGTTAAGTTCAGTGCATGACTGCCTAGCACGAAAATACTCTAAACTGCAATCTTTTCTCAACTGGTGGAGTCGGTCACCGATTACTTTAAAAAACTTGATGATATTTTAAAAACTCAACGGCGATTGCACCGATTGAGAAAAGATTACAGATCAGAATATTTTTGCGCAGTACAGTCGCATACACTGAACTTAACCGATCGCGCAATCTTTTCTCAACCAGTAGAATCATCGGTGAATTGAAAAATATCATTAATGGGTCGGTTGCGTACTTTTGCTACATCAATATAACTCATTGTTTCTAACGGAAAATTCGGCGAAAATAACGATGCGCACATTAAAAACTATCAAAATCCACTCATAAATTCAAAAAATACCTTCCATTTCAAACAAGCCGCGCTACACTAGACACTATATCACCAACTTATAACTACATAGATGGAACCATCTCGTTTATGTAAACATCAACAGAATTTACAAACATTGGAATGTTTCGTTTAGATGCGTACATTTCTTATATTATTTTGTAATCTTTGATAAATCGAAAAGACCAGACAGCAAATGCAGCTTATATTTCACGTATTTAGAAGGGAATTCCATCATTTTGTAGTTACGATGTAGTTTACTTATGCACGGTGGTTCCGTCTATGTAGTAGTATACCGGTGCAAATAGTGTCTAGTGTAGTACGGGCTGTTTGAAATTGAAGTGATTTCCTGAGTTAATGAGTGGATTTTGAACGTTTTTAATGTGCGCATCATTATTTTCGCCGAATTTTACATAAGAATCAAGGTTCAATATTGTTTAAGCAAAAGTATGCAACAGACCCATTATCCGCAAAACGGCCAGCTCTGCAGGTCTCGATGGTTTAATCTTTTTAATGGGTTTATATGAAAAAAAAAAAAAAAAAAAAAAAAAAAATTCAACGTTGCCAGATCGAACGATACCACACGCCGCCGTGGCGGCTTCCACTGACCACTGTGCGTTGGTCACCCCACCAGCCCCATTCCCATCCCCCACTGTCACCGTGCGGTGGTGGGTTCCGGGTATCCGACGCGGACACGCATCATTAATAACTCCTGTTTAATTGTTTCTGTTTTTGAGTCTGCTTTTCATACGCGCTCCCGCTGTCGCGCCTTCCTTCTCCCTCACCCTCTCCCTCTCTCTCGCCGCCTCGCTCGCCTCGATCAACGTCAGAGAGAGCTTTAGTCGGGTTGGCACCGATTTTTATTGCCAGAGTCGAAATAAACTTGCTTCCCCCCCCCTTTTTTTTCGTTTTTTTATTTTTTTTTATTTTTTATTTTTTTTATTTTGAAACGTAACAAAGAAATTTTAACCGGGGTGTCTACTGTCCACGGTCGAAAATACTCGGTTTGAATTATGCTTTCACTCAAGTCTATTAATTAAGTTGGGGTTGCAAGCTTTGAGTTGTCTCACGTCTCCGTTTGACGGAAAAAAAGTCATTTATGTTGTACTTACCTGCAATATTGTTGCTTATAGAGCTTGATGTTTGATGGATTGACGTAGCGTGCGATCTGGCAACGTTGCGATTTATTAATGTAAATCCGAGCAAAAGGTTGAATGTTTAAGAGTGTTTATAGCACACACCGTGTGGTTTAAGATTTTTATTTTGTAGTCAGTAATTATTTTGTTATTCTGCGCGTAGCAGGTATTCTTCGTTCGACTTCAATTCTCCTTTTTTTTTGAAACGTCACAAAGAAATTTTAACCGGGCGTCTATACCGCCCGCGACCAAAAATACTCGGTTTGAATTATGCTTTCACTTAAGTCTATTAGTTAAGTTGGGGTTGCACCCTTTGATCTGTCTCACTTCTCCGGACGAAACTTGCATATCGTTGTGAAAAAAGTCATTTATGTTGTATACTTACCTGCAATATTGTTGCTTAGAGCTTGATGTTTGATGGATTGACGTAGCGCAATCTGGCAATGTTGCTATTTGTTAATGTAAATCCGAGCGAAAGGTTGAATATAAGAGTGTTCACAGCACACCTTGTGGTGTAAGATATTTGTAGTCAGTGATTATTTTGTTATACTGTGTCACAGCCGTAGTCAGGATATTGTCTTTCTTTCTCTTATCCCATTTAAATGTAAAAAACTCAAAAGTCTTTACAATATTTGTATATTTTTGTCTGTTCTAGGTATGTTTGAGCCGTTTTTTCACGTTTCTACTGAGCCTTTAAGCCGAGTTGTCGTCGTAAGTTAGCATCTTATACTTTTTGAAAGGTTGTTAAAAGCTGTGTTTCGTTATGCCTCTTCGGTAAAAGTTTATTTCTTACGGGCATAGTATTCAATCGCTTCATACATGGATGTTCAGACCACCGTGCTCTTATCTCTTTGTCGCGTCTCGACCATCAAAAACAACCATGCTTGTTTGCCGTTTAAATGTATGCAAAAGTATCGATATCTTGGGGGTGCTTTGCACGTCCTGAAGATCGATTGTTTTACATAGGTTTAAATGGAGAGAATACGTTGTTGCCACATTGCACGAGCCGCCACTGAAAACCATTAACTCTTAAATACATTGAAGGGTTTTGCTCAAAGAGGTGCACCTACGTTTACAGAAGGGGGGGGGCGGAACAAAACAGAAACAAAAATCTTATTTTGACCCATGAAAGACCTGGTTGAAAGGGTGACTTGTGTTTCTGTTACACCCTGTACAGTGTATACTAAACTGACAATGTTGTGTTCGTGGATCTAAAGTTACATTCATCGGCACTCGAAAGTCGAAACCACCCCCGGTCTGCGCGAACAACCAACTCTAGCGCTATGCGTCAACCTCCTTCAAAACTAGTTATTAGTTATTGACGAACCCGCGAAAATCTACATCACTTAACATGACCTACCTCACACTCATACACGCATGCACAATATGCGTTTAAACTCGTTTCTATACGCCTCCGATCGGGAAGGACTGACCTACTTATCGATCGCATTATTTGTGACGGTGCGTGTTACAGCATATACTATATCCATCAAATGCAAAAAAGTGTGCGTGAACTGAAATTCTCGCGATAGATTACAAATTACTCATCCAAAAAAAAAATGCTTTTTCTTTGAATTGGTTCTTTAAACGTTATTGTTTTCAGATTATCGAGAGTTTTTATGATGTTTAGACGGTTTTAGTGATGACTTGGCGATGACGTCATCCGGTGATGAGCGTTCCAGACAAAGACAAACTGTCTCTCTCGCTCTCACGTAACCCCCATGTACTGCTATCTCACTCTCATTTCTAAAATCGTATATAGAGACATCTATTCTTCAATCCTAGGCACAAATGAATTCCTTGAGGCATTTTAATGCGATTTTGATTTGTCATCAAACAAGGCCCTGCGCACGAATTTCGAAACTAGAAAGAGATGGGTATACGTAGGGGTCACGGGAGAGTGAGTGAGATAGTTTGGAACTCTACGCGAGTTTTGTCACGACCGATTGCGACCGATGAGTGCCAATTGTTGTGCGATTGTTGGGCGATTGTTGGATAACCGTTGACTTCGCACTAAAGCCGCCTATTCCAACATTTCCAACAAATCAGACTGGATCGGACTTAGGACTACGACTGGACGGCTGGACCTAGAGGAAAAGAAAGGAGCTTCATAAAGACAGGGCTATTTCGCGTTTTTTTTTTTTTTTTTTTTTTTTTTTTTTTTTTTATTATTATTATTTGTGTGTGCATTGCACTTACTCAACCCTGCACCTATTCGCAATAGAAGCGAATATTTGACAGTATTCCGTCTATTAATTTGTTACCAAATGCTTAGTTCTAATTTATGTTGGAAAGTAACACAAATTCAATAAATATACATTTTTTACATTTTATCCCTTCAGAAAGCGACCTGAAGACAATTCAAACGTTTTCTGACGTTTTAATCTCCTGATCAGATTCTCATTATCAAGCAGTACGTCAATGGTGGGGTTAGGATGCTCGACTAGTTTTTCTTCTTGTCTTTTAGCTGTTTTCATGACCACCTGTTTTACTGCCTCGATTCGCAGGTCCCTATGGATATCCTCCGGGAGAAATTTAAAGGGCGTCAGTCATAATTCTTAAAACTTTATTTTGGAATGTTTGGATTATCTTCAGGTTGCTCTCTACGATGCATCCCCCCCCAAAGCTGGCAACCGTAGTTTTATACAGGCCTTAAAACTTGCTTGTATAAGAGCAATTTGTTAGATAATGAAAGTTTAGACCTCCTTCCAAGAAGCCAGTACCTACATTTTGCTCAATTTTAAATTCAACTCTTTTCTTTTTATTTTGACATGTTCACGCCATTTAAGTTTGGCATCTAGGGTAAGCCCTAAGCTTTTGGCTGTGCTGGCGAATGGAACGATTTTGCCATCTAAAAACACTCGTACCCTACTTTTTTATATCATATTCCGCGTTTGTTCTAAATTAACAGAAAGCACAATGGGCCTACTTTCAAATCCCGAGTGCCGACTTGGCTCCATTCTATCGGGACAGCTCCACTCTCAATTCAATTTAACCAATCAAGCTTTAAGATTTCACAACGCGTTTTTTTTTTTTTTTTTTTTTTTAATTTCTTTAAATTTTGTTTTATTTTATATATCTTTTTTTTATTTGTTTTGTTTTTTGCTTTATTTTTTCTTTTTTCTTTTTTTGGATTTGCTTTTGTTCAAAAATGCAAAACTCAAAATACACAAAGAAAACAGGAAAAAAAATTTGGTCGCTCTGATAAAACTTTTCACGGAAAAAAAAGATTAGTGAAAATAACCATACGGATACCTGATTTTGGCACCTGCTAGATGTTATGGTAAACTTGACCAGAAGGATGGTACATTTATCGATACTTTAAGTAAATTCGACATGCAATCAGGTAACATCAACTAGTACCTAGTCAAAACATAGTATACTTCTGGTTAACATTACCATAACATCTAGCAGGTGCCAAAATCAGGTATCCGTATGGTTATTTTCACCGTAGTTTTTTTCCGTGTTGGTAAAAAAAAAACCCCAGCAAAAGCGTTTGGTTGAGCCAACCAAATCTATGTCCTCCCCAGAAAAATCTCTTTAGTTATACGAAAAATAGTTGAAAACTGTGTTTAAGCCAATATGCTGTAATTTTCCAATCAGAGTGACGTAAGAAATAGAGTTCCATTGATTATTGCCACTCGTCTGGAAAGAGTTCACATTGACAATGAGTTATAGGAATAAAAAACCTTTTGATTACCGAAGGTTTTGTCAGCGCTATAGCTTGTCCCAGAAAAGATTGGATTTGACACTTGTATGGTTTTCATGAAAACATCAGCTTCTCACTGCTCCTAACCAATCAGTTTGCCCTATCTGAAGATGGAAGCTGATGTTTTCATTTAAACCTACAGTTGTCAAGTCCAATCATTCTTGGGACAGTCTATACCAAAGTGTCTCCAACTTTTTTCTGTGCAGCATAGATAAAACACGGCGTTAAGTCATCGCGTGACTGCGCCCAAATTCCCGACACTTCTTTGGGACGAGCAGAAGGACTTATTAAAGAGAGTGCGTGAATATATTTTTGGCACAAACAGGCCTTGCGTTGACGTTGGATGGTGATTAGTGCTGATAAGAAAATCAATTTGAAAACCGAGCGAGCTCAACGGTGGAGTTTGAAGCGGTCCCCTTTCTGATGGTAAACACCTCGTGATGTCATATTCTACATTACAACTCAATCCATTAGAGCCGGCGTGCGAGGCATACGGTGTTTATTACAAGCAAGCATATGCCTCCCCGGGTCCCTTAGACATTCATTTCGATATTAACACGCGCTCTTTGAACCTTGATAACCTCTTAAATGGCCACTGGTCATGGACCTGAGATGAGATAACGTCGCACTTTTCTCGTGCGATTAGAAGAACGCACGAAAGCTGGTAAACGGCATTCCATTCAATACGTATAGCGAGGTTGATTAATACAGGTAGATGCATAAAAACATGGTGGATAACCGTTGCCAAGGTACTTGAAGGGTAGAGTGGATAAATGGGTTATGTGGCACTTTTTTGATTTTGAGAAAATCGACTTCAAAGTTCAAAGTATGGACGTTTTCGACATTTTAGCTGAAATAAACCGCAACAGCTTCGAATGTAGGGTCATATCCTACTTTTTTGAATCAAGTTGGAAAATTTATAGATAGCTACCATCATAACTCCTTCATCCACTGTGCTAACTAAATTTTTTCCAATATGTCACATAACCCCTTTATACACTCTAGGGTCATAATTTCGAAAGGGCCAAATGGTGTCCGAACAAGATTACATTTTTAAAAAAGATCAAATAAGTTCGAAGTTTCGTTTTTTAAGTCGAAGGAACTTAATTTTATGAGGAGCAATAGTAATAATTGCTTTTAAAGTTATTTAAATACAAATTTATAATTGTTTTATGGTTCAAAATGTCCGTCGGTTTCACGTCCCCCACACGAGTTTTTGGCATTTAACCTAAGTTTTTGACCATATTTTGAGGCTTAAATGAATTTTGAAGATCATGGAACTGTAAAAAAAACTCCGTAGAACACGTGTAAACCATCTTTTTTTACGAAATTATTTTTTTTCATGCCATAAATTGTGAAAAATGGTTGTCCCCCGGTTCCAAAATGTCCGTCGGTTACGCAGGATTTTACTGTTTTACAGCATCTTAAAAGTTTATTTAAAAGTGAAACTGAGTAACTTACGATTTTCTCAACCACGCATAAACGTTCTAAACAGGAATTATCAACATCTGTGCAAATGGATTTTATTTGGAAACGATTTTCACCAACAAAATCCGATCTCGTGATTTGCCTATGGTCCTAGTCAGCGGCACTTAAATGTACGAAAAAGGTAGGTAATACAGTAAAATTCCGCCCTGTAATTTTTTAAATTTAATTCGACTACCGTAATTTGCTTTAAAAATCAATATCAGAGATTATTGTAACAAGTGATATTGTTTTATTGGGTACTTTTGAAATAGTCGGTTTCGTAACCGACAGCGTAACCGACAATTGACAAAGTTATTTTCCATTTGTTTATCATGTGTTACCGGCTGTCATGAAAAATTCAGCGGAACCCTTCGGTGAGTAGATATAAAGTAAGGTTCAGACCTCATCAGGATTAGCGCTCACAAAATAAACCCATGTGAGATCACTATGAGACGAAGAACTGAACCCTAATCTATATCTACCATATGTTTATACTCCTTTTACATGGCTCTATCTAACTATCTCAGGGATTTCCCTTTTCATTCATATACTTTATCAAAGTATTTCATCCGGAAGAGAGCGGAGTTGAATCGAGAACATTTGCAAATTTCTTTTTTGCTTTTTGATAGCTGATTTCGTAAAAATAACTCATGATAATTAAAAAATTATATTGAGGTAAGTAGATTTTATCTTCAATTTTTATCAATTTTTGAGTACAACAACAACCCTCAAAATGACCATTTTTATTTGGCGTACTATCTAAATATTGACATACAATATCAACATCCTCTTGTAATTGTTCCAGTCCTTCTTCCGATATTGTTTATAATACAGTTGGAGCTGAAAGGTAGAGGTATGTAACTGGAGCCTTTTGAGAGGTATACAATCTGTTGATACGAAGTTCCATCCCCACAATTTTATCGAGAATCCACCCAGATCCTTTAAGATGAAAATTTTCGTTTTCTAATAGTATGTTATTACGTAAACTTTGGAAAATGTCATTTAAATCTGTTTGTCTGTATATTACAACGTTTTTGGTTTTAAAACAAACTGCTTGCTTTTGTGATGTACTTTCAGGTTTGACAAATAACAAGTGAATGAGAATGTTCACCTTAATCGACTCAAATTTTTTTAAAATTTCTCGAATTTTCTGTTTGACAAGCTTTTAGTAGTATCCAAATAACTAGACAAATCCAATAATGTAGCGGTCATGTTTCTTATAAAATAAGTTTGCAACCTGTTTTTAAAGGCAGTTTCAACTAAAACGGCAGGTTCATTAGAGGAAAAACTTTTTTGAATGTGCGATGTTGATTGATTGTGGTTACTTCCCTGTTCATACCATTCATCGCATATGGAGCAGTGTGTGAGTTTAACGACTGGTTTGGTTTTCTTTTGAGTTGTGGAGTATCCACGAGACACCCCACCGCCAGAATATTTTACATTATTTTTGTGTTTTAATGAATTAAAATGATCATCACCTGCAATGAACCATTGATGACAATGAAAGCATCTAAATATTTCCAAGCAAGTTGAAGAAACGGGAGGTTGATTATTTTCAAACTTGTGAGAAGTTGCACCAGTATGATATTGACTATTGATATGATCTTTTCTGTTAAGAAACCAGTAGTCGCATGTTTGACATTTTTCGATGTGGATAGATACTTCATTGTCATCAGGTACATGAGAATATGGAGAGTTCTGCTGTAGTAAAGTATTTTTATGTTTAACACTTTGTAAATGAGAACCTGATTGTACAAACCAGCATTCACAAAGATGACAGAACTCAACGCAGACAGACATTTTTTAGTTTTAATATCAAAATGTCTTACCGAAAAGTGTTTAGATATTCAAGAGTAGCGAAACTGAACGGGAGGATGCAGGAGGACTTGAAATTGAAAGAAAGAACGTCCCAGAACAAGCGGCAAGGGTCAAAAGTAGACGGTGAACCAAACAAATGAGTGACAGCAACGAGAACTGAAAAAGCAATGACAGAAGTCTCAGTGATATACAGATACATACTATGAAAAAGCATGGTTGACTATTTGATAGTCTCAAACTGAATTCTTTAGCACAGTGAAAACTTGAAAACTTTTGTTTCTTTAATTGATAGGCTATTAATATTTATCAGCGATTCTTTTCCAAATTAAACACAAAAATGAAAAAAAAAACCAAACGTGCCTATAAGTAATAGTCTCAAACTGATACATTTTTACTTTGGAAAAAATGGCAAATTTTTGGTAAAAATTGAAAATTTTTGAAGATTCAAGATACAGTCTAACATAGAGTCCTTGACTCTTGACGAGAGAAATTTTTAATCACCATGAGGGAGATAAAAACGACACGCTCAGAGGATGAAAAGGATGAGCTCACAGCCCGTCACTCGAATCACCTGCGAAGGTGACGGGCTGTGAGCTCGTCACAGCCCGTGACTCGAATCGCCTGCGAAGGTTACGGGCTGTGACGAGCTCACAGCCCGTCACTCGAAACGCCTGCGAATCAGACGGGCTGTGAGCTCATCCTTTTCATCTTTTCAATAGAATTTTTACAGGGGTACTTTCTTTAGCAATAATCCAACTTACTAACTTGCTACACTCTTCCCCCCCCCAGGCAAGCTTGTGAAATTGGCAGCTCTCATCAAAATTCAAATTCGTTCAAAAGCTGACTCTACAGAATGATAGGACCTGAGTTTTAGTTTTTAATTTGGAATTTCTTACCAAGAAGAGTAGATGTTCAACAAATTAGAGTGCAGATGAACGAGGGATGCAGGAGCACTTGAAATCTGATCCGAAGAACGTTCCAGAACAGGCGACAAGGGTCAAACTTAGTGCGAGTGAACCAAAACAACGAGTGATACAGCAACGAGAGCTGAAAAAGAAAAAACGGAAGAAGTCTAAATACAAGTTGTATCATGAAAATCACTTGTTTGTCTGTGCTTCATAGTCGCATACGTAACAATCTTGCGTCGGTCAAAATTAAAAAAAATGTAATTAAAGTGGTAATCCTATTAAATTTACCAGCGATGGTTTTCCAAATTCGTTACTTCGAACCACATCTGTGTCTATCTTTAAAAGTCTCAAACGTAATATTTTTGTTCTGGTAAAAATTGAAATGTTTCGAAATTTAATTGGTAATCCTGTAACTTTAATCAGTGATTTTATCGCAACTTCTAAGGTATTAAAACGCTGCTGGCTGTTACTCAATAGAATACTCAAAAAATCAAAGAATCAAAAAATAAGGAGCAGTGGCGTAGCGTGCAATTTGGCAACGTTGTGCTGTGGTCATTCAAACACATGTAAGAGGTCGAATGCGAAGGTGTTCATCGAACACCCAACAGTTCGATCTTTTCCATGGGTTTAAATGAACACAGTACAACGTTGCCATATTGCACGCTACGCCACTGATAAGGAGGCATACTAAAAGTAAAAAAGTATGGTGGTTCATTGAGACTCGAACCAGGGACCCTTGGATTGGAGGCAGAGCACATACTCAATGAGCCATCATACTTCACAAAGACAACTGATTTGAAAATGACATAAATGCTAATGATTGAAATGTTTGATTGAAATATTGAGAAGCCTGGTACGTTTAGGATACCAGTTGAAAAATAAAATTTCAACAAAATAATTGAAGTAATGAGTGGAAAGAAATTCCATATTTCGGATGTCGGGTGTACCGATATATCAGGAAAAAAACTTTTTTCTCTATTGCATTGAGCAAAATTGAAATAAATGAACAGGTGTGAACCCAGTCATATTCATCAGTGATTCTTGTCAAACTAAACACTATCGAAGCACATGTTTGTCTGTATTTATAAGTCTCAAACGTAAAAACTTTTGCTTCGGTAAAAATTGCATTTTTTGGAAATTTAAGTGATAATTCTGTAAATTATACCAGCAATTTTATAGAAACTTCGAAGCCATTAAGAAGCTGCTGAAGATATTGCTCTGAATAATGAAAAAATAAGGAGATAAAAGTAAAAAGTAAAAAGTATGGTGGTCCCTCGAGACTCGAATCACGGACCCTTGGATTGAAGGCAGAGAAAGAGATTTTTTTTTTTCACTTTTTCACCCTCCTAAACTTTCCTACCACTCTTTTGTAACAATAATTAGTGAAATATCAGCAATTTAAGTTTTTCCTTCAGTAAACGTTCAAGTGTAGTTTTTATAGCAACTGCTTTCTCGTATGAGTTTTGTGCTATCTCTGCTATTTCCATCATTACTTTGGTCCGGCAACCTAAATCTTCTCGAATTGTTTTGAAGTCATTAGTTATTTCCTTCATTTGTTCCCTAAACTTTCCTTGTTCTTGACTATTCCTTTCAAAGTTATTTTCTATCTCTCCAATTTTTGTTTCTAATTCTAAATATTTTTCGTAATCTCTTTCACGTAACTTCGGATCGCTTGTGATAGATCGAAGTTTTTGTAAAGTCTCATCCCTTCCCGTAATTTCTTGTCTAATTTTCTCATAATTTTCTTTTACTTTCTTATCTAAATTTAGAACGTTTTCATGTAAAACGTCTATTTGTTTAAGTTTGTCTTCCATTTCTCCGATTCTCGTTTGTTTTAGTTTCATAAGTTGTAGGTCAGTAACAAGATTTGGTAGAATTTTAATAGTTTCGTGTGGGAGAAGATGCAAGGTATTTTCTATAGTTTGAACGTTTTTCTCAAGACTGGAAAGAGTGTCTAAAACATTCTATTATCTTTCTTCTCCGATAAGTTTTTTTCTATCTGAATTACTCGGTTGCTGATGCTACTTAAAAGACTCTGATCTTGTGTCAGTTTCTTTGTTAATTTTTCGTCGATATCTTTCATATCAAATTCAACATTTTTAATTTTATCCGCTTGATTTGTAACGAGAACATTCACCATATCAATTTCTTTAGTTAATCGAGTTAAGTGCTGATCTGCATATTCTTTTGTCACACCATCTTTATCAGAAGTTGGATCGGACAACAAATGTATGTTTTCGCTGCGTATACTCCATCTTCTGATAAGTTATTTGCTTTATTACTTGGTTGAACACTTTTATCTTCCTCATTTTCTAAATTAGGAGTTAGAACGTATGTGTATTTTTCGGCGTTCGGTAACGGAACATTCTCAGTTGTGTCTGTAAATGTTTCATCATTTTCAGAATTGGCCATCGCGGTATTCATCATTTTATATGCCCAGCCTCACGTAACTCTTCTTCAATACTTAAAATTTCTCGATCGTGTCCGGTATGACCAGCTTTGCTCTCTGCCAAGAGTAAAAATAATCTTTCTGCTAATTCGTTTGGATCGTCCCAGTATATATATGTTTTTCTGCTTGCGGCACAAACACTCCCGATCCTTTTTTTCGTTTCACCTCGTTTAAGGGAGGAAAGAGCTTTGAGATAATTAAATTATATTTCTGAGATTTGTTACGGTATACTTTTTCTGAGGAATCGTACTGAATTTTATGAGCGTTAGTAAGCTCTAAGATTCTTTTATAGTTTTCGAGATCGTCTGTGGTGTAATCTTGCGGATTTTTTTTACATAAGAGCTCAATTAAACCTAATGTGAGAAAAAATTTCTTATTTTTTACAGCAAGCTCATTTGTCTCACCAATAGAGACTGATTGATTACCAATCATTAACTTTCCTGTGTCTGCTTTTCTCAACCCATAAATAAAATCAAAAGTTCTATTCTTCCTTGATATTCCGAGAAAGTACGAATGTATATTTGAAGTATTTTCAGTTCCACTGACGGTGAGTCATCATGATCACTAAGTTTGTTGTAGACCAATGAATTTACATTTTCATCACTAATACTTGCATTTTCATTATTTGGTAGTTTAATTTCATCTTCCTCCGGATGAAATTTGTCTTCCTTCTGGTCGACAATTTTAAAGAGTCAGCTGTTGGCGTATCTTTCTTTTCGTATTGTTCTTTTTGCAACTCTACGAGTTCCTTCAAAGGGTTGACTATAGGTTTAAACTGCTTTTCAAGATGAGTAGCAACCTCCACATGTCCTCGTCGCAGTTCATTAAACTTCCTTTTAATAATATCACGAGTTTTAATAAGGTTATCATAATCCTCCATTTCAATAGATAATCGTTCATTAAAATTTCTCTTATATCATATCTAATATCGATTCGTCACTACGCACTAGACGACTGACTTTAACTAAAAATTCAGCTTTTTCTCTTTATATAGACATCGAACCCTTTTCTGTACCTTCCCTCATCACGTTCACAATCTTTGTCAATAACAATAAACCCATATTTCTCAATCCAACATTCAGAACAAATTTTTTTAAATTCTAAGAAAGTCATATCAGTAGTTACGTGATCATCATATACGTGACGAAGGTTAAGCTCATCTTGTTTGAAGAGAATCAAGAGATTCGCATTATCACGTATTAGTTGTTTCGGAATACGTGTGTAAGTTTGACAGAGATAAAAACAGTCGACTAAACTATGACGTCCTAGACTGAAATAATCTCGTATTACATCCTGTTTATCACATGCTACGTCGTCGAAAATAAAAATTGAATTTTTCTTAGCAGCTTGGGGGATGATAATATCTGAAGATTCGGAAAATACGAAATAACCCAGACCATCAATACTTTTGAAAATATTGCGTAAATGTTCATATTTTGATTGAAATGGAGTTTTTGAGTACAAGTACACATTTAAATAATTTAAACCATTTGTGTCAAGAAGAAGACTTACAACAACATTAGTTTTACCGCAGTTAGATGGTCCACAAATTAGACATCTGATACTATCGGGGAGAAGTGCACTATGCCGACGTCTACGATTCCTAACTTGATTGTAAAGATCTAAGTTATGAATCTTAAGACGTTTTGGTTGTTGAACGAATTTCATCGATAGTTTTAAACTGATTTATTATTCAGTCTAGATCTCTGGTAAAACTATAAAAGGGAAGTCAAACCATGATAAAGTTAGTGTCTATGCGAAAGAGTATCAGTCAGTGTTTATATAGTTTTTCAAGAATGAGTTTACCTGAGTCATCAACAGAGGAGAGAACCATCGATCTCCAAACTTCATCTTTAAATGGACCTTCTAAGTTCTCTTCGATGTTGGAAGAGAAATTCAAAAAATCCAAAGTTGTCTCAATTTTAGAACGAGAATTGCAAACTGACGTTGATGACGGTCGAATTAAACTGTGCAGATTGGTAACAATCTGTGTGCATAGAAAGAATAACCGAAAAAGCAAAATAACTCTCAACACGGACGTAATACCCCTTGAACCAGACGTTGAATTACTTTATGAAATGTGTAAAGCAGGCATTATACGTGCCCAAGAACGATTCTTTCTTTCCAAACCTCAACACGAATTTTGCGAGATTTTCTCATGTCATCTTGAAATTTTAACATTGTACTCTTTGTAGTCATCTGGACTATAAATATAAGCGTTTAACAATGATGAAAAGTAGAATGGGACGGAAGCTTAAACTAAAAGGTGGTGGGATCATTAATAAACTGATCGATCTTTTACCATTTGAAGCTCATATTCCTGGTTACAGATACTGTGGGCCAGGCACAAAACTTGAAGAACGTTTGAAACGTGGAGATCCAGGGATTAATCCCCTTGACGAGGCTTGCAAAAAACACGATATTGTGTACAGTAAAACCTCTGATACAGCGGTCCGTAATAAAGCAGATTTGGTTTTAGCAGACGAAGCTTGGGAAAGAGTTAAATCAAAAGATTCATCTTTGCCAGAACGGATAGCTGCATACGGTGTAACAAACGCCATGAAATTAAAAGCTAAAATAGGAGCTGGATGTGGAAAACGCAAGAAATCAGGGAAAGCGTTCCGTAAGAAAATTGGAGGTGGAATTACTAAGAAGAAGAAGAAATCTCAGAAGAGAGGTACACGCGTCATCCCCATTCCATCAGGAGGAAAGGTGAACTCAATTTTATCCACGGTAGGAATTCCAGCAAAGAAGGTCGCAACAACAGTGAAAAGAATAAAAAGCTATGTTGGAAAAGCAAACAAACCGGTGAAATTAGGGAAAGGATTATATCTTCGACCTTATAAATCAGGTTATGGATTGTTGTTAAAAAAACCACATAATTTAAACTAATAAAGGAGTTACCGCGAAAACCCTTGACAAGCGAGATGTTACGAATTATGGTGAAAAAATTGAAAATTCCTAATTTTCGAGGAATCTTTATGCGAGATGACTTAGTACACATGATACCGAGGAACAATGAAATGGGAATCGTAAATTTGGATTCTAGCTCCGGTATGGGGACGCACTGGGTTGCTTATCATAAGAACGGGAATAAAGTTTTCTACTACGATAGTTTTGGTGATCTCCCACCTCCAAAAGAAGTTGAAAAGTATTTAAGCGGTAACTCCATTTATTTTAACTATAATACTGAACAAAAACTAAACACGTCTATTTGCGGACATTTATGTCTCCAATTCCTGTTAAATCAAACTATACTTCCCAAAGTATAAACAGTATGAATGAATTAATTATTCTTTCTGGTCGTAAAAGCGAATTGGAATGTACATTCAAAAACCCGATTGTACTGGAAAAACCACATTCCATTGGCCTAACAGACTTTGTTACTTACAACTCTATACCCAATGTGGATTATGCGAATCAATATTTCCATTTTAAAAAAGATAACAAAGAAAATGTTATAATAATTCCACAAGGTGCTTATGAGCTCGAAGACCTTGAGGGTTTTTTAAAATCACAGCTGGGTGATAACAAAATTTCTATAAAACCAAACCATAGCACATTGCAATGTGAAATTGAGTCGTCATTTCTCATAGATTTTACCAAACCAAATTCGATTGGTTCTCTTCTGGGATTCAGTCAGAAAATTTTACAACCAAAGCAAAAATATTGCTCCGACTTACCTGTGAAAATAATGAATGTGAACGTCATTTTCGTTGAATGTAATATAGCAAGTGGATGTTATATCAACGGGGAAGCTGCACATGGCATTTTTATTTTTAGTCCTACCGTACCTCCAGGATATAAAATGGTTCTTTCGCCTAAACCCCCGCGTTATCATAAAGTCAACACACACACAATAGATAGAATATCTATAAATATAAAGGATCAGACAGGAACTTTAGTTAATTTGGGAATGAAGAGGTAACAGTAGCATTACATCTGAAAGCTGATGGGTAAAATAAAAAATATAAAAAGGCGACCCCACTCAAGTAATTTTCCAATCCTGTTCAAACAGCTGAGTGTGTATAATAAACGTGTTTTACAGCAGTTAGGTTATATTGTTATTTATTAACAAAATGCAATACATAAAATCTTTGAAGTATTATGGGTGGCACAAGTATCGTCCGTATAATGCTACCTATAAGAATAATGATGAGATACGAATTCCCGTGAACAGTCAAGATTTGTACACTGTTCCTGGAGATTCAACTATAGTTATTGAAGGAACTATAAAGTATGAAAAAAAACCCGGTGCTACTACAGCAGACAGTTTGGAGCTTGAAACAGTGAACAATGCAGTTGCATTTTTGTTTGATCAGATTCGTTATGAGCTCAATGGAGTAGAAATAGATCGATGCAAATATGTTGGTGTTACTAGTACAGCTAAAGTTATTTAACATGTACGAAAGAGGAGGCAAAAGGTTTGAAAGTTGCAGGTTGGGATTCTCCAATAACAGACGGGAAAAGTAAATTTTATACAATCATTCCTCTTAGTATGTTTTTAGGTTTTGCATCTTCCTGTAAAGACCCTCTGTTTCGTATACGTCAGGAACTCATCCTTGTAAGGTCAAGAACTGATAAAAATGCGTACAGAGTGAAAGCAAATGGGGATAAATTTGAAGTTAAAGTCTCTATAGATGATATGTATTGGAACATGCCGGAAGTGAAATTCCATTTAGGTCCAGAAAAGATGATTTTAGACAAAATAAAAAACAACGAAAGTTTTCAGTTACGTTTTGCTAGTTTTGAAACACATGTATATCCACAGTTACCACTAAATACTAGAGAGACTTGGAAATTGATGACTACAACAAATGTTGAAGCTCCCACACATATAATTGTCATTCCACAAACTAATCGTATGGATTTAGATTCAGTAGATGCTAGCAAGTTCGATAATTTAAACATGAGATCTGTTACAGTAAAATTAAACAGTCAGACGCTTCCAGTAGAGACTCAAAATGAAATTTTACCCACGGAAAATGTCTCAACTTTTATTATGCATATTTAAGGTTTTTGCAGGAGTTTTCAAATTGGGAGAAACTCTGTGAGCCAATTTTGTCTTTTGAAGAGTTTAAAAATGGAAATTCTATTTTTGTAGTCAGATGTTATTATGAAGAACTCATTAAACCTGGTCCTTTAGATATACAATTAGAAATTGAAGCAAATGACAATTTTCCAGCAAATACAACTCTGTACGCAATATTAATCCATGACGTAACTTATACGTATCAGGGTTTGACAGGGTTAGTAAGGAAAATTCAGTAATGATTTAATTTAGATACTTTTGCTCCTTGTTTTAAAACATTTCACTGTGTATGGATGTATGTATGTACATAATTTTTTTTTCGTGAATAAAAATATTGATTTAAAGTTTACGTTTTTATTCAATAGATCTCATTACCCCTTAGAAAATTATCAGTTCAAATGAACATTGACTTTATTTCAAAATGTTTCTATCAACTATTCACGATCTACAGTTGGGAACAAAATAAAAAGTCAAATCAGAATGTACAGAAACAGTTTTTTTTTTTTTTTTTTTTATTTCAATAATTGAAACTAAACACATTTTCACTTAAGTGTAGGTATGAGAAACTAAAAAATAAATAAACAAAAAAATGAATGAAAAATAATAAAAAGTTTGCTCTAGTCATTTGAAAAGAAAGGAGAAAGACAAAAACAAGAAAAACAAGAAAAACCAAAGAAAAAAATATTTGAAATAATTGAAAAC
The DNA here is from genome assembly GCA_011764245.1 of Trialeurodes vaporariorum. Lineage (NCBI taxonomy): Eukaryota > Metazoa > Arthropoda > Insecta > Hemiptera > Aleyrodidae > Trialeurodes > Trialeurodes vaporariorum. The sequence continues at coordinate 64,006,887 of VMOF01000220.1, forward strand.
AAAAATAATTGAACACTACAACTAAAGAATACCTGACTCTCGTGAAAGATCAACAACGTTTCGGGCTGCACATTGAGAATGGTTATAAATACAAGTCACAGGTAAAGGTACAACTCTCTCTACTGAAGTAATTTGCCTTTTCTCAATAACCACAAGGGATACGGAAGAAGGTTTAAAAGGTAAAACTTGACTTAAAGTGGTTTCGTCATTGACAAGCCAAGTTTGGAATTGTTTCGAATAGTTTCAAAAAGAAGGTTCAAATGATTATACGGTATGAATCCATCATCCCATTTTAATCCAAATTCTGATGTACTATTGAATACTACATATCTATTGAAGAGCTTAAGCTGTTCCGTGACATGTGGAGGTTTAAAACCCAAGTCTGAAAAACTTTACCTTCAGTACATAACACTGATATTTCTTTAAAAACAAACATGCTTTCCAAAGCAAAACCTTGAATAGAAAGGAAACATTTCTGTTTTTCCATGTTTTAGAATTTATTTAACATTCGAGAAAGTTTATTCCAATGATCATATTCAGCTGTTTTGGTGAATTGAATGTAAAGTTCTATTCTTGGAAAATGAAAATTTGGATGTTCCAAATGCTCATTCAAAACAGCAAAAACTAAATATTTTCGTATTTCGAAAAGCATTGGATGGTAAAAATTAAAAGGACGACTGTGCATGTAAAAATTCTTTACAAGGAACAAATAAAGTTAAAATCTGTATCACCAATTTTTTTTTTTAAAGGAAGTACCGTATTCATAAATTCATTATAACATCCATGATTGCAAATATGTCTGGTATTGCCAGGATCTTTCATGAGATGCTGAGAATTTTGAGGGTGGAAATAATCAATATCATCATTCCATTCGGAAGTGTAAATTCTGTGCTTTGTCTCGGAAAGCACGTGTTTTGCATGAAATTGGAGTAAAAGAAGTTTAATGTGAGATGTAAAATTACATAACAAAAGCAGAGTATGAACGCTTTCAAAATTTAATGAAGCAATTGAAATTGAAGCAAGTGACTTGGGATTAAACAGCCTCGTGTTCATAACCTGCAAAAAAAAAATAAAAAAAAAAAAATGGAAAAACTACCAATGATCTTCCCAACATCCTAGTCTATAGTAAAGATCCATCCATGATATTATTTTGTCAACATTTGCAAGGGCACAATTAGAATGTTTTCTCAGACACGTTTTTTTGGAGTTCAGCAAAATCAACTTTGAACAACCGAAATCTTCAATATTTATAATTTGATTTGAGGCAAAAATTTTTCTAAAATGTCTTTTTTTGCAATCCCTTCACATAAATTATTCTAAATTGATCACCTAGTTTTAGAAGAATTTGGTTTAAACAGGAGTATGGAATATCTCCGTCCGTCCATGACAGTTGGAAATGAAAGTTAGTTATCCAGTCAGCTTTTTCTGGGATAACATTTGACTCTGAACAAGTGTCAGTCGGAGGTTTAAAAACAAAACTCTGATGACAATTTCGATCAAGAGATGAAAATGCTAATTCTTTAACAATGTAACGGTTGTCTTGAACGGTTGTAGTAAACCACTGTAAATCAATAATACCTGTGATATCCATTCTGAAAAAGATAAGAGGGGGGTGGAGTAATAGAACCAAAGAAGAAATACAAAGACAACAATACAATTTATTAATAACTCAGAAACCCTTCGTTTACTTGACCTGAGAAATCATTGATTTTCACGAAAGAAAAATTAAATAAAAACTAATTCAAGTTGAGAAATCAGACTGAAAAAAAGTGTAGCTGATTTAGCATTTAAGACGTTAAAATGTGCTTCAAGTTCTAAATGCTGATTCAACATTTAAAATTGCTCCTTCAACTACGTCCACGGCTGAGACAGCAATTTCATAACGTAAAATCAGCATTTACAACCTGTCGCAGTTGCACATGTTTTTAAATTAAAATTTACATCTTTGAATCTATTAGAGAAGTAGTTACGGAAGAAGATAACTAGTCTGAATCGTCCGATTCAGAGATTTTCTTAAAAATTGTTTCGGTTGTACTTTTTTCGATTTTTTTGGCTTCAGAAAGTCCTCCTCTTCCGTTTCTACTTCATCATCATCGTTAGCTTCATCCTCAGAGTAAAGGAGAGACTCTTCTTTCCTTTTAATGATTTTTTTCTTTGGAACAGTCTTCTTTTTTGTTATAGAAGAGAAATCTTCCTCGGCTAAGTCATTCTTCTTTCTTTTTACGTTCGGTTTTTGAATGACTTAGATGAGGAAGACTCCTCCTCGTCTGAATAATCTTTCCGTTTTTTTATTTTTTTCGTCCTAGATGAGGAAGGCTCCTCCTCGTCTGATTCATCTTTCCGTTTTTTAATATTTTTTTTCGGCTTAGACGAGGAAGATTCCTCCTCGTCTGACTCATCTTTCTGTTTTTAATTTTTTTCAGATTATTTTTTTTTCTTTAAATCCCTTCTAACTAACGTGTATTTATGAGAAGCCCCTCCGGACCTAAATATTTTAAATCGAAAGATTCGTCATTTATTTTCTCGAGATTTTCATCTGTCATTTTTGCATAAACTTTTGGAAGATATAACTTCCGCGACACATTTTTGATTAATATGGAGGCAACAATGGCCTCTCCATACTGAGACTCCACTCTGTCGATTTTCAAGAGAGGGTAACATTTGTTTTTTGTAAGTTCCCCGGGAACAACTCGGTCACTCACTATTGTTTTGGCAATAGGATTGAAAGCTTCCATATTTTTCTGAAACAGATCAGTTATATCGGTGTAAAAATCATAGTAAACTTTGGATTCTTAACTTGAGTAGGTAGAAGAGGATATGAAGGAAGAATTAGGGGGATTAGAATCATTAGAGTGTAGAAATGAAGACCTTCGTCAAAATTTAATTCTAGCTGTTCTTCACAGTATAACCGCACCGATTGTAAGAAATGTATGAAACACTTAGTGTTAACTGCTGCTTGTAAACTATCACAAATTTTCCAGAAAAAAGTTGCACAGCTGTATTTACATTTATGATATTCATCAATGATGGCATTCGTCGACTTATGAATATAATCATATACATGCACAGCAAGATGTGCTGTAATATGACAAATGAGATTCGTAGGAATAGAGGATTTGTGAGTTTCCAAAATAGAAAGGAGTGTTTCCACCGAGAGAGATTCTAACACAATTTTCTTCAAGGAAAACATTTTTGAAACTGGAAAAAAAGAAACAGCAGAAACTCAAAGATTGTTTCTTTTTTTTTTAAAGTATATTCATCATCATTACCTGATTTAGCTGATCTTTTCAAGGATAATAGTTTGGTTACCTCTGAATGGCCGAACGGTAAAGTGGAAATACTGTTGTTTAAAATGAAGCGTTTATCATCGAAAAATGATAGAGCTTTCTTTGTTGCTTGAAAACTAAAGATATCATGTTTGATACTCCCTATTCTTCGTGTTTCTCTGAAAAGATCTTCTTGATGAAAAAGGACCTTCAAATAATGGTCGAATTTCAAAGTTTTGTTCTTTACACACTTTTGAATACCTTTTACGCGCATGCTGGTTTGTTCTATTGTTTTATATGCGTACATTTTACTTTTCAGACCGCAAAATTCTACTATCGGCGTACCCTTTGTTTCATCTTTAAAAGTACCTAACTCTTTTTCATTTTTTGTGCTGAAACAAATATGATTTTTTGGAAAGTTACTTGTATCATACCAATCTAAGTTGTTCAGCATGTCTCTAGAAAGATTTTCTGTGAAAATGAGGTAGATAAAACTATCGGTATCCATATACAGTAAACGAAGGGTTCTGGTGAATACATGGGTAACATAACGTCGTAATGGAACTGGTACATGTGTTGTTTACTTAATTCTAATACTGCAAACCCTACAATAACAGGACGGTCAAGGTTAACGTGTGTTTGTTTTAATTTAACAGCAACCAAATCTTCATCAAAGATTGTCCGATCTTCAAAATCAACTCGAGCTATATAGTTGAAAATCGAACGACTCTTGGTAACTAACCTGACATCTTTTCTCTTGAGTGGATTCTCTAAAAATTTACCATAGCATGCATTTGAAATTAATTTTAAAAGGTCTCTATGAAAATCGTTGCTTGCTTCCTTCCGAAGTTTTGCATTAAGCTGTATAAAAGGTTTAAGGAACGGCCGTTGTTTGAATCGTATGGCTCGATGAATCTTCTTCAAAATAAGCCCTTGCCTAATCGCTTGCTTCAAAACGGCAAAGTGAATAACATACTTCTTTTTATCTTCAAGAGTAGTGAGCAGTTTTGGATGTTTAGAGTCTGGAAGAGGGGGGATTTTACTTTCAGCGCAAAACGGAAGATCGGAATGAGAATATTCTAAATGTTTCGGATACAAAAGATCAACTTCTAAAATGTAACCTATATCTGCATCATCGGCAATCTCGCACACATTCAAGTTTTCTAAATCGTTAGTGTCAACCCATCTGTATTGACCATATGGTAATGACTTACACATGGTGTAAGAATATAAGGCTGTAACATCAAGGTATTGAATGAATGAAGAAGGTTCAGTTTCATCGTAAGTATCGGGGATGTTGGGATTATTTGCTGCAGCATATCTCAGGGAACATTGGGAAATCCCACCGCGAATTGCAGAATTTATCATAAGAGTCATGTCATAATCCGTAAAAAGATCAATCTCCACTTTTGTCATTTTTAGGAACGCATCAAATGCAAAACTTGGGAGTGTGTTATATAATTCGCACAATCTAGCTGATATGTGTTGAAACAAAATGATCTAAATTCTTGAAAAACGTCTGATAGAAGGAGAACATCAAGCTTCAAATACACATCTGCATAGTCTCCCAAAGTTTTACAACGGAAAACGTCCCAAGTCCTGCAAAAGCGACTGTATTCTTCTTGCGTGATGTGCTTATCGTTTAATTGTTATAAAAATGTTTAGGAGAGGGAGGGTAAGTTTGTCTTAGTTTTGATGCATCTGTCATATAATCATAACAAAAAACCGCTTTTTGACGACATAAAGCAAATTGAGATTTAGTTTTACAAAAAAGTTTCGTTCTAATGAATGAGGATTCGGGGATGGTGGTGACCAAATTATCAAGGGAACTGGATAAGAAACGGTACGTATCGATAAATTTTATTGTAAATTCTTTTAGTTCCGGATCTTTCAAATGAATTGACAAGCTAAGGTATATTTCCTCAGTAGATGGTACTATGGAAATTCCATGTGGACAATCATTCAGAGCTTTTACTATGAAATGTAGGTCATATCTACTCAAATTATGAAAAAAAACCAACATACTTTTAGGGTGTCTGTAGATTAGATTGCAAGAAGAACACAGTGCCATGCGATAGTTGGATTGACCAGGTGGAGTATATTGATGATTATGATCCCTAACTTTTATTGTTTGCTGAAAGTCTGCTCCACAAACCTGGCACGAAGTAGCTGTAGCGTGACGAACATAATCAGCAGGAGACAAGATAATAGGAGATTCTGTGTCATTATAATTTTGGGATATTTCTTTAGCTAATTCAATCATGTTGTTGACAAATTGAATATGTGCGAGATCACCACGGTAAAGAAAAGGTTCATTAGAGTTGAATTTTGGATCTGGGGAAACACATAACCAAGCGTAGGACATTGGTAAATGTTGTTGGTATGCAAAAGTGGGGGTGTCAGGATCGTTTTCAACAGATTGCAAATAACTTTCAAAATCAGCAAAAACACAATAATGATGATAAAGAGCCTTGGCATGTTGAGAGAATTTTAAAATAGGTGGATCCGGAAAAGAATGAGAAAAAGCATTTTTACTAATTGAACTACATAACCTTTTGTGTTCTCCTAATTTACTGGGATCATGATAAAATTTAAAACATTTTTTACAAAGGAAAATTCTACGTTTATTGTTAGTGAGCTGAGATCTGATGAGACTTGCAAGATTCGTAATCCAACAAAAGTGGGAAGTACCATCAACATTGGAAAAATACAACAAATCCCTATGATCTTTCAACTCCTTTTTCACAACTTTCAGGGGGAAAAAAATAAAATTTTGTACGGAGCAGCTGGATTTATTTTTTCTTTTATCTTCCTTTTCAATAGGACGAAAGGAGAATACTGAAATAGAAATATTATTTTCCTTTTCAAAAGATGGAATGTCTTTTAGAGAAACAGGGAAAGTCAGCATAGAAAAATCATAAACTTGTGGTAAGTTTGAATAGCTATAAGGTGAATTCTTATGTTTCTTACTCTCATGAAGATATTTACCCATGACACTGTATTGAAAACAGCGAGAATCATTATTTTTCACGTTTATAATACAGTTGGAGCTGAAAGGTAGAGGTATGTAACTGGAGCCTTTTGAGAGGTATACAATCTGTTGATACGAAGTTCCATCCCCACAATTTTATCGAGAATCCACCCAGATCCTTTAAGATGAAAATTTTCGTTTTCTAATAGTATGTTATTACGTAAACTTTGGAAAATGTCATTTAAATCTGTTTGTCTGTATATTACAACGTTTTTGGTTTTAAAACAAACTGCTTGCTTTTGTGATGTACTTTCAGGTTTGACAAATAACAAGTGAATGAGAATGTTCACCTTAATCGACTCAAATTTTTTTAAAATTTCTCGAATTTTCTGTTTGACAAGCTTTTAGTAGTATCCAAATAACTAGACAAATCCAATAATGTAGCGGTCATGTTTCTTATAAAATAAGTTTGCAACCTGTTTTTAAAGGCAGTTTCAACTAAAACGGCAGGTTCATTAGAGGAAAAACTTTTTTGAATGTGCGATGTTGATTGATTGTGGTTACTTCCCTGTTCATACCATTCATCGCATATGGAGCAGTGTGTGAGTTTAACGACTGGTTTGGTTTTCTTTTGAGTTGTGGAGTATCCACGAGACACCCCACCGCCAGAATATTTTACATTATTTTTGTGTTTTAATGAATTAAAATGATCATCACCTGCAATGAACCATTGATGACAATGAAAGCATCTAAATATTTCCAAGCAAGTTGAAGAAACGGGAGGTTGATTATTTTCAAACTTGTGAGAAGTTGCACCAGTATGATATTGACTATTGATATGATCTTTTCTGTTAAGAAACCAGTAGTCGCATGTTTGACATTTTTCGATGTGGATAGATACTTCATTGTCATCAGGTACATGAGAATATGGAGAGTTCTGCTGTAGTAAAGTATTTTTATGTTTAACACTTTGTAAATGAGAACCTGATTGTACAAACCAGCATTCACAAAGATGACAGAACTCAACGCAGACAGACATTTTTTAGTTTTAATATCAAAATGTCTTACCGAAAAGTGTTTAGATATTCAAGAGTAGCGAAACTGAACGGGAGGATGCAGGAGGACTTGAAATTGAAAGAAAGAACGTCCCAGAACAAGCGGCAAGGGTCAAAAGTAGACGGTGAACCAAACAAATGAGTGACAGCAACGAGAACTGAAAAAGCAATGACAGAAGTCTCAGTGATATACAGATACATACTATGAAAAAGCATGGTTGACTATTTGATAGTCTCAAACTGAATTCTTTAGCACAGTGAAAACTTGAAAACTTTTGTTTCTTTAATTGATAGGCTATTAATATTTATCAGCGATTCTTTTCCAAATTAAACACAAAAATGAAAAAAAAAACCAAACGTGCCTATAAGTAATAGTCTCAAACTGATACATTTTTACTTTGGAAAAAATGGCAAATTTTTGGTAAAAATTGAAAATTTTTGAAGATTCAAGATACAGTCTAACATAGAGTCCTTGACTCTTGACGAGAGAAATTTTTAATCACCATGAGGGAGATAAAAACGACACGCTCAGAGGATGAAAAGGATGAGCTCACAGCCCGTCACTCGAATCACCTGCGAAGGTGACGGGCTGTGAGCTCGTCACAGCCCGTGACTCGAATCGCCTGCGAAGGTTACGGGCTGTGACGAGCTCACAGCCCGTCACTCGAAACGCCTGCGAATCAGACGGGCTGTGAGCTCATCCTTTTCATCTTTTCAATAGAATTTTTACAGGGGTACTTTCTTTAGCAATAATCCAACTTACTAACTTGCTACACTCTTCCCCCCCCCAGGCAAGCTTGTGAAATTGGCAGCTCTCATCAAAATTCAAATTCGTTCAAAAGCTGACTCTACAGAATGATAGGACCTGAGTTTTAGTTTTTAATTTGGAATTTCTTACCAAGAAGAGTAGATGTTCAACAAATTAGAGTGCAGATGAACGAGGGATGCAGGAGCACTTGAAATCTGATCCGAAGAACGTTCCAGAACAGGCGACAAGGGTCAAACTTAGTGCGAGTGAACCAAAACAACGAGTGATACAGCAACGAGAGCTGAAAAAGAAAAAACGGAAGAAGTCTAAATACAAGTTGTATCATGAAAATCACTTGTTTGTCTGTGCTTCATAGTCGCATACGTAACAATCTTGCGTCGGTCAAAATTAAAAAAAATGTAATTAAAGTGGTAATCCTATTAAATTTACCAGCGATGGTTTTCCAAATTCGTTACTTCGAACCACATCTGTGTCTATCTTTAAAAGTCTCAAACGTAATATTTTTGTTCTGGTAAAAATTGAAATGTTTCGAAATTTAATTGGTAATCCTGTAACTTTAATCAGTGATTTTATCGCAACTTCTAAGGTATTAAAACGCTGCTGGCTGTTACTCAATAGAATACTCAAAAAATCAAAGAATCAAAAAATAAGGAGCAGTGGCGTAGCGTGCAATTTGGCAACGTTGTGCTGTGGTCATTCAAACACATGTAAGAGGTCGAATGCGAAGGTGTTCATCGAACACCCAACAGTTCGATCTTTTCCATGGGTTTAAATGAACACAGTACAACGTTGCCATATTGCACGCTACGCCACTGATAAGGAGGCATACTAAAAGTAAAAAAGTATGGTGGTTCATTGAGACTCGAACCAGGGACCCTTGGATTGGAGGCAGAGCACATACTCAATGAGCCATCATACTTCACAAAGACAACTGATTTGAAAATGACATAAATGCTAATGATTGAAATGTTTGATTGAAATATTGAGAAGCCTGGTACGTTTAGGATACCAGTTGAAAAATAAAATTTCAACAAAATAATTGAAGTAATGAGTGGAAAGAAATTCCATATTTCGGATGTCGGGTGTACCGATATATCAGGAAAAAAACTTTTTTCTCTATTGCATTGAGCAAAATTGAAATAAATGAACAGGTGTGAACCCAGTCATATTCATCAGTGATTCTTGTCAAACTAAACACTATCGAAGCACATGTTTGTCTGTATTTATAAGTCTCAAACGTAAAAACTTTTGCTTCGGTAAAAATTGCATTTTTTGGAAATTTAAGTGATAATTCTGTAAATTATACCAGCAATTTTATAGAAACTTCGAAGCCATTAAGAAGCTGCTGAAGATATTGCTCTGAATAATGAAAAAATAAGGAGATAAAAGTAAAAAGTAAAAAGTATGGTGGTCCCTCGAGACTCGAATCACGGACCCTTGGATTGAAGGCAGAGAAAGAGATTTTTTTTTTTCACTTTTTCACCCTCCTAAACTTTCCTACCACTCTTTTGTAACAATAATTAGTGAAATATCAGCAATTTAAGTTTTTTCCTTCAGTAAACGTTTCTTCCGTTTGTATTTTACATTTCAACTTGTATTAAAATGATTTTTGATCTTTCCAATTTATTTTCAATTTAAAGAAAATATTGAGTAAATTTCTTCCGTTTTTATATACCCAATTTGTTCTTGTTATGGAATAATTTTTAATTTGCAACTTTCGGTATTAAAAAAGCACTGAACCACTATTCATGCTATTAATTTCACACGACCAAAAAAACCCAAATAATTGTAGTGATTCACCATTCAACACAACAATTTAACACTTTCTAAACTCCGAAAATATGTTTTTAATTCCACACATCAAATTTGTTTGGATTTTTACAACATTTTGCACTATTTTTTTGAATACCTTTAATCATACTTTGGAAAAAAATATTGAATTTTAAAATATTAGTTATAAATTGCTTCACTTCAAGTAAAAAAATTGGAAAGAAAGCTTACCTTCAATATCAAGAAGTATGACACAACGCGGGGAAAACTGGAGAACAGGGCACTTTGATATCAAGGAGTGGACACAACACAGTGAAAACTATAGAGCAGGAAAGTAAAGAACACTAACTCTGAGCGATCGAATCGATTGATTGATTGACTATTGGCAAAACTTCGCGTTTTATACGAATTTGATAAGCAAAAGTGGTGTGACGCGAAAACGTGATTTTTAAAAAAAAGGAACGTTCTAGAAAAGTTACTCAAAATGCTCACTAACCTCTGACCGAAAGTGGTGTAAGCCAAGGTAACGTGATGATTAAAAAAAAAGGAACAGTCTAGAAATTTTTGCCGATACTGTTCGCAATAATGCTCATTAACCTCTGACCGATAGTGGTGTGATCCACGGCAACGTGACGATTTAAAAAAAAGGACGGTCAAGAATTTTTTTCCGATACTGTTTACGTAAAATTCATGAACTCATTAAGATGAACATTAATGAGATGATACATCCCAAAGGTCAATGCCGGGTTATTTGTTTCCGCGCGGTTCGGTGTTTTCGTCAATCCACTACGCTCTACATTGCGAAGGTCAAGCTGCGTGTTATCTGTTATCTGTTTTCGCGAGGCGCGAGGTTTTCCATACATCGCACAGAGGTCTCACAGTGGTTCACTTTGCGTGTGCACTGAGGTCTCACGCTAAATTTTGTGAGCGCTAATCCTGATGAGGTCTGAACCTTACTTTATATCTACTTCGGTGAAAAGTCTTTTCTGGTAGTACTGAAGGTAAAAAATTACTCATTAGGTTTAAATTTTGACTTGAAATTTTCACGGGGCATGCATGCTCAATTGGCCCGATTTGAAATTATGACCCATTACCCTTCACTTATATTTATGGTGATTCCAGACGAAACTTTTCCAGATTCCCATCCGATGGATAGCGCCTCTAGTCACTTTTCAGAAAAGTCGTGTTTTTGGAGTTTTAAACATAAACCGTTGATGAAACGCAAAATTTAATAACTAGCACCTGCCAAATTTTCGTATGGATTTTTTAGCCAAAAACGAGCAAAATTGATTTAAAATTAAAGCCGTAAATTATGAAATTCATTTCGCCATAAGCTTAGTGAGTGAGAGTGAGTGCGAGTGATAATACGTCTGTCTGCCTCACTTGCACTCATTGACGCTTATGGGAATTTTCGTATTTCATGATCTCGGGGAGAGTCATTTCCGGACACTTGTTCATCGGAAAAAAAGTCTTATTATGGCTCCAAAAATGTGTGGTCAAAACCTTTACTATGAATTTCGGGACACCCTGTATATTTATTCGCAACGGAAGGACAACGCTACAAGTAATTTTGAAATAAACTTAACATACTATGACTTTCAAAATAAAGTATCCTGGTCAAAATTATCATAGTTAATTTTTTCCGTTGTTTTTAATAGCATTCACGATTTTTCAAAACGTCCTCTAAAATGGTCGTTCTGCTTAGTCCTTTGAACACTTGAAAGTCTTGAAATTGCTCAAAGTTTACCAATATTTGAAGGAATAAAAATTTCGACCAGGTTATACTTTCTTTTGAAAGTCATAGTACCTATATAACAGTTTGTTAGCTGCTAGAAATAAAAACTTAACTGAAACCAACTTCATCATGTTTATTTTCCCTTACTAGTTTAACCCTTGTGAGCCTAAGGGGGGGGGAGGTAGATTTGTACCCCAGGCCAGTTTTTTTGACGCCATTTTGTCAAAACTGCTCAAAATTTTTTAGGACTTCATGACATTTTAAGTTAGGATACTCAGAACACGTCCACCAAATTTCATTAATTTGTATGAATTTTTGTCGATATTATAGAAATTTAAAGTGTTGGGGTACAAATATACCCCCCCCCCCCTTCGTCCTGCCAGTTTTAAGTTTGGAACCATCTATTACAGTGAATTTTACGGAAATTTTATGTAGATTAATAATATTAAGTCAGATCATTGAAAAAAAAAAATTGGAAATTTATCAAAAATGGAAAAATAAGATGGTACCTCATTTCATTTTTTCCATTTTTTTTATTTTGACATTTTTTTTAAAAGTAGGTGTAAATTTGGCAACATAGCAAAAATTTACTCAAATTTCACATAAATTACTCTCTTAGGGAACTAAAGTACATAATCCATCCATTAAAGTTTCAAAATTATTGATACTGACTGTGCTGCATGAAAATATCCTTGGGGTACAAAAACACCCCCCCCCCCCTTAGTCCTTTGTGTTACCGAAATACCTTAGGCTCACAAGGGTTAACCAGCGTTTCTATCAAATCATAGCGGCATCAAACAACCACAGCTTGATATCTACATTAGGTATACAGCACCGTTTCAACTCTTTGATTGTTTCAAAAGAGCGGAGTTAAACTTTTTATGTTTTCACTTTAGAAGAATATAAAACAAAACAACTTCATCTAGCCGCGGCATCATTAGGTAGGTTCCTGGTCGAATCTTTATCTTTCCCATGACCAGGACCATAGCCGTTGCCAGGATATTGTCTTTCTCTCTCTTAGCCCATTTAAACGAATGTGTTAGAAAAGGACAGAACCAGGGGCTGAAGTCACCTGACTGCACCTATATCCATCCTTTTCTAACACATACATTTAAATGCGCTAAGAGAGAGAAAGACAATACCTGGCTACGGCATTGACCAGGACAAAGCTCCATTGTCAGATAAAAACATCATATTGACTGCGAACAATTAATATCGCCTTAATCAGCAAGTTATGATCAGGGATTCCTGGATGAAGGAGGCAAGCTCTATAGCGACGCGATGCATCTTTTTTTTAGTCCATTCCACCGAACGGGAACTACACAGGAAAGTAGGAGTGGGTATACATACCGCGGGTGGAAGGGAGAGCAAAGTGGAAAAAATGAGGGGTGGAGAGTGAATCTTCCAGAGAAATGGGAAAGATGGAAACGGGGATAGAGACCAAGAAGGGGGGGGGAGCATATCAATCACCCATCCTTAAACTAGAATTTCTCGTCCTGTCGTGGATAACCGCGAATTTATTAATCAACATTCAGAAACCACGGCCATCAAGCTACAAGCATGGAACGGCGTACGATGGGTTATTTTAGAGGCTCCACTTCAAAGTGAAAGTGATTCTTCAGCGTTTAGTGCTGATTTCTGCCTCCAGAGCGCTACCGTTCGATTAATGCCATAATTAATGACAGGCCGGAAGTAATTTATATTTGTATGTAAGAAAACGTAGTGTTAGTTACTATAGTCTGTTCGTTCTAACTTGAGTCCTGAGCGGACGATAAATGAATTTCGGAAAATAGAGAATGGCAACACTTCAATAGGTTGTCATTGCCGAAGAGTTGGGCAGCAACTCTCAACCCTGTCACCTCGGCTGACTGACAAGGGTTAGCACTCCTACGTTGCCACAGAAGGCAAATCTACCTGAATCTCCAGGTCTCAAGATAGAACGAACATACTATAGATAAACATCTGAAGAACGTCTCTGCAAAGTATCTCGCCAATAACTTCAAATATAAGGCTGAAAGTACCAAGAAATAGAATATCGCTAATCGATCTTTGTATCGAAATGCGATATTTCATTTTTTGGTACTTTCAGCTTTAGTTTTGTAAAGATATTTTGCATAGACTTTCTTCAGATGATTATCTAGTAACTGACACTCCGTTTTCTCAATTAAAAATTACTCTCGGCCTGTAAGACATTAATCGAACGGTAGCCCTCTGGAGGCAGACATCGGCACTAAACGCTGAAGAATCAACTTGAGATTTAATGTTTTTCACACTGGGTATACCGAAAACGCATTTTTCCTTGTAGGGTTTTGGCAGTCTAAGCAAACGATGGGCCTCAAAGTAACTCATTAATATATGATCTAAAAAGTAGCGGGTTGGACAAACATCAGATATAATGCCTCAGATTTATCTCCGCCCGCAAAAATGAAGCGCTGAATTTAACTATTTACATATACTTGAAAGTATGGCCGAAACTTAAAAACTGTTAGTTCACCATTAAAAATAGTTCAAACAAAAAAAAACAGAGGAATTTAAACTTTTTTAAACGGAAAAACCAACCATTTTCATAGGTCGTATCCGTATTTTCAACTTTGCAAAGAGTTTCAAATTCAGCACTTTTATTTTTCACACGGAGTTTTTTTTTTTTTTTCCAACCAATTCTTGGATTTTAAGAAAATGAAGGGCGAATTTACCAACGGTCGATATTCGATGATCCATTCTGCAATTCCAGTAAGATTTGTTTTGTTTTGTTGTTGTTTTTTTTTTTTTTTGTGTTTTTTTTGTTATAGTTTCCTTCAGCGTGGTTTAGTGCGCCATGCACAATAATGCGCCTCACGTACAGGGCCTGTCACGTGCGCTTTGGATTTCTCAGCGTGATTTAGCTCACTTGGAACAGGGTTTTTGGAAAATTGGAAAAAAATATATCGTTGAGGCTGAATTCATGTCTGGTACAGACAAAGAGGACACATCAATGGCGGGTTTTGTTTTTGTTCTTTGTTTAGAATGAATTGTTCGTCCTAGAACACGCGCACATACTATACTATACTGTCACACTAGGATAACAAGAGTTTGAGAAAAATATCCTCCCAAAGCTGCGAGGTAAAGCCCAATGGCGTCGCGTACCATCTGGCAGCAATGCAACTGCTCCATTTAAACTCTTTAAAATATATCAAATTTTTCCTTGTGCACTGTGAACCCTCTGAATTCGATCTTTTACATGAGTTTAAATGGATTGAATACATTGTTGCCGAATTGCACGCGACGCCACTGTTAAAGCCGAAAAGGTGCTAAAATAGTTGTTACTGTTGTGCAATATGAGTAATGGAGTGGCCATAGCAGCCATCCCATTTATCTGAGGTGAAATTCGAAGTTTTCATCAAAGCTATTTAGTGCGATTGATCGAAGCAGCAATCGATCGAATCGAAATCTCGCAAATTTCGAAATTTGAGGTTACGATTTATCGAAATTATACACAAATTCCGAAACTTCCATCGGTCAGAATCACACAATTTTTGAAACTTCGATCGAGCAAAACTTTTTCTTCTTCATGAGGAGATATATTTTTTTACCTGATTCCCTGTTTGTTTTTTCTTTCTATTAGACTATGCCTTTTTCGGATAGATTTTATCCATCCTCAGGTCTGTGGAAAACTAAGAACACTATACCAAAAAAAATAATCAAATAGAGTTAAAACGAAAAATAGTGTGCATTTCGGACACCGTCGTCTGAAAGTTTAAAGTGAAAAAAAAAAAATAATAATACGTCCGTAACCGTGTGGAGCGAAAACTGCGGACGATTCCCGATACCGGCTCCAAAAAAAAACAAACACAGGAAATCAGGTAAAACTAATATCTTTTGACACTGGGGCCACTTTACTGATGGTAGCTCATGGCTGTATAACATGGGCAAAAAGGTGAACCGGGGCCCGCGCTTCACCGGCAACTCATGAAGGCTAATTCAGCTTGTGACCCCTCTATCAATTATCTAATCTTGGCAAGTGGAGTCGATCGCCCTAAAGGGGTTCCCATCACTTTTGAAACGGGGGCCGCTTCACTGGCAACTCATGGCTATGTAACATGGGCAAAAAGGTGATGTCGCCAAAACCCAGCTTTGTGACCCCTCTATCGCTTCAGCTTGGCAAACAGAGTCGATCGCCCTAAAGGGTTTTCATATCTTTTGCATCTGAGGCCGCTTCACTGGCAACTCATGGCTATGTAACACGGGCAAAAAGGTGATGTCACCAAAACCCAGCTTGTGACCCATCTATCGCTTCAGCTTGGCAAATAGAGTCGATCGCCCTAAAGGGGTTTTCATATCTTTTGCATCTGAGGCCGCTTCACTGGCAACTCATGGCTATGTAACATGGGCAAAAAGGTGATGTCGCCAAAACCCAGCTTTGTGACCCCTCTATCGCTTCAGCTTGGCAAACAGAGTCGATCGCCCTCAAGGATTTTCATATCTTTTGAAACTGGAGCCCCTCACTGGCAACTCATGGCTATGTAACACGGGCAAAAAGGTGATGTCACCAAAACCCAGCTTGTGACCTATCTATCGCTTCAGCTTGGCAAATGGGTCGATCGCCCTAAAGGGGTTTTTCATATCTTTTGCATCTGAGGCCGCTTCACTGGCAACTCATGGCTATGTAACATGGGCAAAAAGGTGATGTCCCCAAAAACCCCAGCTTGTAACCCCTCTATCGCTTCAGCTTGGCAAACAGAGTCGATCGCCCTAAAGGGGTTTTTCATATCTTTTGAAACTGGAGCCACCTCACTGGCAACTCAGGCTATGTAACACGGGCAAAAAGGTGATGGCACCAAAACCCAGCTTGTGACCCATCTATCGTTTCAGCTTGGCAAACGGGTCGATCGCCCTCAAGGGTTTTCATATCTTTTGAAACTGGAGCCACCTCACTGGCAACTCATGGCTATGTAACACGGGCAAAAAGGTGATGTCACCAAAACCCAGCTTGTGACCTATCTATCGCTTCAGCTTGGCAAATAGAGTCGATCGTCGCCCTCAAGGGTTTTCATATCTTTTGCATCTGAGGCCGCTTCACTGGCAACTCATGGCTATGTAACATGGGCAAAAAGGTGATGTCACCAAAACCCAGCTTGTGACCCATCTATCGCTTCAGCTTGGCAAATAGAGTCGATCGCCCTCAAGGGTTTTCATATCTTTTGCATCTGAGGCCGCTTCACTGGCAACTCATGGCTATGTAACATGGGCAAAAAGGTGATGTCGCCAAAACCCAGCTTGTAACCCCTCTATCGCTTCAGCTTGGCAAACAGAGTCGATCGCCCTCAAGGGTTTCATATCTTTTGCATCTGAGGCCGCTTCACTGGCAACTCATGGCTATGTAACACGGGCAAAAAGGTGATGTCACCAAAACCCAGCTTGTGACCCATCTATCGCTTCAGCTTGGCAAATAGAGTCGATCGCCCTAAAGGGGTTTTCATATCTTTTGCATCTGAGGCCGCTTCACTGGAACTCATGGCTATGTAACATGGGCAAAAAGGTGATGTCGCCAAAACCCAGCTTTGTGACCCCTCTATCGCTTCAGCTTGGCAAACAGAGTCGATCGCCCTCAAGGATTTCATATCTTTTGAAACTGGAGCCACCTCACTGGCAACTCATGGCTATGTAACACGGGCAAAAAGGTGATGTCACCAAAACCCAGCTTGTGACCTATCTATCGCTTCAGCTTGGCAAATAGAGTCGATCGCCCTCAAGGGTTTTCATATCTTTTGCATCTGAGGCCGCTTCACTGGCAACTCATGGCTATGTAACATGGGCAAAAAGGTGATGTCCCCAAAAACCCAGCTTGTAACCCCTCTATCGCTTCAGCTTGGCAAACAGAGTCGATCGCCCTCAAGGGTTTTCATATCTTTTGAAACTGGAGCCACCTCACTGGCAACTCATGGCTATGTAACACGGGCAAAAAGGTGATGGCACCAAAACCCAGCTTGTGACCCATCTATCGTTTCAGCTTGGCAAACGGGTCGATCGCCCTCAAGGGTTTTCATATCTTTTGAAACTGGAGCCACCTCACTGGCAATTTGGCTATGTAACACGGGCAAAAAGGTGATGTCACCAAAACCCAGCTTGTGACCTATCTATCGCTTCAGCTTGGCAAATAGAGTCGATCGTCGCCCTCAAGGGTTTTCATATCTTTTGCATCTGGGGCCCGCTTCACTGGCAACTCATGGCTATGTAACATGGGAAAAAAGGTGATGTCACCAAAACCCAGCTTGTGACCCATCTATCGCTTCAGCTTGGCAAATAGAGTCGATCGCCCTCAAGGGTTTTCATATCTTTTGCATCTGAGGCCGCTTCACTGGCAACTCATGGCTATGTAACATGGGCAAAAAGGTGATGTCGCCAAAACCCAGCTTGAAACCCCCTCTATCGCTTCAGTTTGGCAAACAGAGTCGATCCCCCTCAAGGGTTTTCATCTCTTTTGAAACTGGAGCCACCTCACTGGCAACTCATGGCTATGTAACACGGGCAAAAAGGTGATGGCACCAAACCCAGCTTGTGACCCATCTATCGCTTCAGCTTGGCAAACACAGTCGATCGCCCTCAAGGGTTTTCATATCTTTCGCATCTGAGGCCGCTTCACTGGCAACTCATGGCTATGTAACATGGGCAAAAAGGTGATGTCACCACAACCCAGCTTTGTGACCCCTCTATCGCTTCAGCTTGGCAAACAGAGTCGATCGCCCTCAAGGGTTTTCATATCTTTCGCATCTGAGGCCGCTTCACTGGCAACTCATGGCTATGTAACATGGGCAAAAAGGTCATGTCACCCAACCCAGCTTTGTGACCCCTCTATCGCTTCAGCTTGGCAAACAGAGTCGATCGCCCTCAAGGGTTTTTATATCTTTCGCATCTGAGGCCGCTTCACTGGCAACTCATGGCTATGTAACATGGGAAAAAAAGGTGATGTCACCACAACCCAGCTTTGTGCCCCCTCTATCGCTTCAGCTTGGCAAACAGAGTCGATCGCCCTCAAGGGTTTTTATATCTTTCGCATCTGAGGCCGCTTCACTGGCAACTCATGGCTATGTAACATGGGCAAAAGGTGATGTCACCACAACCCAGCTTTGTGACCCCTCTATCGCTTCAGCTTGGCAAACAGAGTCGATCGCCCTCAAGGGTTTTCATATCTTTCGCATCTGAGGCCGCTTCACTGGCAACTCATGGCTATGTAACATGGGAAAAAAGGTGATGGCACCAAAACCCAGCTTGTGACCCATCTATCGCTTCAGCTTGGCAAATAGAGTCGATCGCCCTCAAGGGTTTCCATATCTTTTGCATCTGAGGCAGCTTCACTGGCAACTCATGGCTATGTATCATGGGCAAAAAGGTGATGTCACCAAAACCCAGCTTGTGACCCCTCTATCGCTTCAGCTTGGCAAACAGTCGATCGCCCTCAAGGGCTCTCATGTGTTTTGAAACTGGGGCCGCTTCCTCACTCATGTCAATTCACTGGGGATAAGGGGTCTTCCCCAGAATTTTAAAGGGGGCTATGGGGGTCCCCCCAGAATATTGTTGAAGTGAGGAAGTGTTAGACGGGTTTTCCTTCAGTTCGTATTCTCAGTGGCCCAGTGTGCGGTGTGGGGGTTGAAGGAAAGGAAGGAGGAGAAGGGAGGAGGGTCCAAGGTTGCAGAAAAAGATAAGAAGCGGGTGGTTTCCGAGGATAGGATAAAACAAAGACTTCCCGGTACCGCGACCGGTCTTGGGATGCATCGTTGATGGTTGAGGGTTTTGAGGGTGAAAGCGTTGCGCCGCGTCGCGTTTTGATGGAGGAATGAAAAGGGATGTGATGGGGTGAGAGAGGGTGGGAGGGGGGGGGGGGGGTCGATTCGTAAACCCGACGAAAGATGACGAATTAATAAAACCTTCCAACCACCAACTTTAACCCCCCCCCCTTTCCCACTCCCTGTCTCTCCGTCCGACGTGAGTTTTTTTTTTTCCTCGTTCTCCTTACCGTTTTTTTTGTTTTACATTATTAAAAACAAATGCTTTGTTTTTTCACTCACCCCCTCTGTGTTATTCTTAGGGAAAAAATGGATTGTTACTTTACTATGCAAGCGCACGATTTCTTTTCCTTCGAATATTGAAATGTTTTCGTATATTCTGTTATTTTTCATTTATTGTTTCATCTGTCGATACGATACCGCGTCCATAATGTTGTGCTCGAACGCAAAGCGAGATTTGTCAGCGTCGTTTTGTTTTTTATTTTTTTTCCTCTACCTGGAAAAGAAGCTGTTCCGATCAATAGAGATGGATCAGATGAGTTTCGGTTTTTAATATATCCAAAAACCAGCTCAAAATTTTTTTTTAAGAGCTAGGAGACACCAGTGGCGGCTCGTGCAATGTGGCAACAGTGTAATCCCTCCATTTAAACCTATGTAAAACAATCGATCTTCAGGAGGTGCAATGCACCCCCAAGTTATCGATACTTTTGCATAGGTTTAAATGGCAAAAAAGCATAGTTGCCAAATTGCACGAGCCGCCATGCACTGGGAGACCCCCGGACACCAAAGTGGCAAATTCAAAGCAAAACGGTACGTAAATAATAATTTCCCCTACATTAGCTGCTACGTTTTTTTTTCCCCCCTTTCCTTTCGAAACACTGTTGCTCACTTTTAAAAAGTTACATACGTGGCCGAAATGTTTTTGTTTTTTTTTGTTTGTTATTGTTTTAGATATTGTGCGTCGAATGATGTACTTACAAGCAGAGTCATTAGTCCTGCGTCGACAATTCGACGCAACCCGCACTACACGTAGCTCGAACCTCGCTCGGTCTTCCGAGAACAAAAAAAAAGAAAGATAAGAGAGCGTTTATTTTACGTGTAGTGCGGGTTGCGTCGAATCGCCGACGCAGGACTTATGGCTCTGCTTGTACATAATATCCCCCGTGCAATTTGGCAACTTTGACTCTGTGTTCATTTAAACCCATGTCTCAGATCAAATACCAGAACATCATAGTTCGATCTTTACCATGGGTTAAAATGGACGAATTGCAACGTTGCCAAATTGCAGATTACTGGCATGCGTAGATGCGTAAATTAACCTCTATTAATCTGTAGAGAATCCTCTCTTTGTCCGACGACCGAACTTCGGAGGACGTCGTTTATAGATCGACCGTAAGAGGATGACCCTCGCACCAGTGGCGTCGCGTGCCATCTGGCAACAATGCAACTGCTCTATTTAAACTCATTAAATATATCGAATTTTCCTTGTGTACTGTGCACCCCTGAATTCGATCTTTTACATAAGTTTAAATGGATAGAATACATTGTTGCCAAATTGCACGCGACGCCACTGTCTCGCACAGAATTCAAAGTAGAAAGCCTTTTACTGGGAAAAAAGAAAGCCGAACAATTCATCGAGGTTATTCGCCTCCAAGCGGATTCGAAACATGCTTTGACTCGAAAGTCCTCCTAATGTCAGCGAACAGAAAACGTCCACCTAGTACTGTAAGACATGTTATAATGGGACAGAGAGGGAGGGGGGGAGGGAGGGAGGAAGGGAGGGAGAAAGAGAGAGAGAGGGAGAGGGAGAGAGAGAGAGAGAGAGAGAGAGAGAGGGGAGAGAGAGAGAGAGAGAGAGAGAGAGAGAGAGAGAGAGAGAGAGAGAGAGAAAAGACAGAGAATACCCAAAAAGGGTCAAAGCGGGAAAGAAATGAAGGGAATTTAAAGGAGAAAACAATAACAATAGCAAAGAATTAAATAGTCCATAGGAAGAAATTCTAAGACTACGTTTTTAAAATTATGAACAGAGCATTCTAGGTTACGAAGTGGACTTAGGGGGTTATTCCTCATTCTTACCGCGCCTTTGAAAAAGGACATGTTACGTGTTGCGGTTCGGTGGCATCAAGAATACTATTTGACCTCATATATTTATTACACGGACATTAGAAATAAAAATTGAGGGGAGGGGGAACTAAGCTAGCTTTTTCTATTCAAGATGATTTAAGGGTCGGTTAGTTCGAACCGTGAACACCACGTAACGCTGCTCAAAAAGGTCAATAGTTCTTGGCTAAAACTGATAGTTTTACGCTGGAAGTACTATGACCTTCCAAAGAAAGCTGCTTGGTCGAAATATTACTATCTATTTTAAAATCTCGGCAACATTTAGACAATTTGGCGGCTTTCAAGTGTTTAAAGACTACAATCAGAATGCCCCTTTCTAAGTATATGTATAATGAAAAATCGAAACTTCTATTGGAAACAATGGGGAATTTTAGCAATGCTTTTCGACTAAGGTACTTTCTTTTGAAAGTCATAGCATAAATTTGAGGGACGGCGCCACCTGCGAGCATACTTCAGGAAGATACCCTGTAAGTTTCAAGCTGAAACATACTCACAAATAAAGTCGGAAATTATGAAACATGAAAATTCTCAGAAGCCTCAATGAGTGTGAGTGAGACAGATAGACATGTCGTATTATCACTCGCACTCACTCGAACTCACTGTAAGCTTACGGCGAAATGAATTTTATAAGTTGTGGCTCTCACTCTCCCAATTTTGCTCGTTTTGGGCTCAACAAATAATAAAAAAAAAAAAAAAAAAAAAAAAAAAAAAAAAAAAAAAAAAAAAAAAAAAAAAAAACGCTCAAAAAAGGTTGCTGACGTTCTTGGATTTTTGCGTTTTTTCTTTGTTTCCAATGTCAATTGTCCAAAACTCGACCAGTGCAGTGGAGCGACCCTGAAGTGACCAGTGGTGCTTTCCATCGGATTGAAATAGGGAAAAAGTTTCGCCCTGAATCACATTAAGAGTCTTTTAAGTGAAATGTTGTAAAAATAAAATTTGGAGACGCGCCTACGAAGTTCCAGACGCAACCACCCAAGCTCAGGATAGGTGGGAGTTGAGGGAATAATCCGAACGCAATCCAAAGATGCAGAGCATGCAAACATGAAATTCTGAAGCCTTTGAAGTTTTATGAGTAAGGTATTTGCAGGCGCAAGCATGTCACTTTGCAGGTGACAACCGTAATCAAAGGTATGTAAAATTAGAGCAGAGGCAAGAGCTTGCCTGACCTTTGGTGGAACACCAACACGTAAATTTCGCAAAAGCCCATAAGAACCACCGCACAATGCATCGAAACTTGACTTAAAAAGTTTTTTGTTTCTGGTTTTTTCGTTTTTTTTTTTTTTCGTAAAAACATTTGAATGTTGGTGTTATTAGCTTACAAAAACCATGTTATGACTCACTTTCAGCTCTTCAGGCGATTCTTCAACGTTTAGTGCCAATTTCTGCCCCCAGAACGCTACCGTTTGATTTATGTCAAATTACAGGCCGAAAGTAATGTATATATTTTTAAATACAAAACGGAGTGTCAGTTACTACACAGGAAAAAATGGACGTGCTCCAGCACAAACTTTCCGTGTTCTAGACAGAATTGTACACACCAGTACGGGAACGAGTTCTGAGCGCAATCTTTTTAGGTTGAGTTTGCGTGTGAAACGCATCCCATCGTGTCCAGAACCTGAAATGTTTGTGCTCTGAGCACGTTACGTACTGGTTGTATATAGATCGTGTCTGGAGCACACCCTTTTTTTTCTCTGTGTAGATAATCCTTTCCAGCATGCATTTTAGAATTTGAAACAAATAAAATTTCCGTTATAAGAATCGCTTTGCGATATGCCAACTTCAACTTTGACACAAGTTGCATATCCTAGCTGAGTATTTTTGGAAACAAAAATTAATTACCATTCTTTTGAAACAGTTTTATGTCTCGTCTCCATAAGCCGCATTGTTAATTTGGTTCATACTTTCGAGCGGGGAAGCCCAGCCTATGGCAGCAACTGGCTTCAATTCTCGCCGCTAGGAGCCAGTCGTCTTCTATATATAATGTCTTTGGTATCCACTAAAACACGTAGGAATAAATGGACCTCAAATCTAACCTGAAAATCCATCATGGGGGTTACGCAGGGTACCCATCAAACTGCCAAGTGTCACTCTAGATAGATGAATGTATAGCTGGTTGGTAAAACTATGACCCGGAAATTCCATGTTTTTGTCCAATGTTTGCTGTGCTGTGACTCTTTGACATACGCTTGAAACGTGGTCGTGCCAACTAAGTAATCCATTGAAGAGGATATACCTAAGCTCTTGACAACATGAGAGTACGAGATAAAACCATTACCAATGCAAATCTGAGGTGCACTATGTAAGTCAATTGGAGCCAGAAACCTAAGGAGCCCCAAAAGCAAAGCTTGAGTTTTTTCTTTATTATAAAAAAAAGACCGTGTCCCATAAAAAATGTAGAAAACGAATGACGTCCCCTAAAGTTTCTCTATCTTCCTCTTATTTTTTTTTTTTTCTGTGCTATAGTCAGACCGGCTGGACCTAAAAAATCTCTGGACCACCGAAAATTTCCTAGTATCCTAGGAAATCGACCAGCCTTTAAGAAAAAAAAAAAAAATGGAATAGTGCCCAACGTCGACGACGATTAAAATAATAAAATGAAAATATTCTGTTGTATATTAATACTCGCGTTTTTAATTTTTGAACTGTGCAGCAATTATAATTTTTTCCTCATGTACGAAATCTTAGTATCTCTTCAAGACAGTTGGGAAAGTAAAAAAAAACGGAGTCAAAAGACCCCGAACTTTTTTTTAAAAATCATAACATATTGTGAATTAATGCTATTGGGCAAGGACTGAAGTTGGTGAAAAACATCGGATATTTTAACCAATTTAAAGTGCATCAAAGAACTCAAAAAAAAAAACTCTCATGAAAAGAAACAAAAATAAAATCGGGAAATGGAAAAATTGATTATATTACAATGGGTCTGTTGCAAACTTTTGCTACAACGATTAAGAGTGCTTAGTCCAATGTAAAATCACCTGAAAAGTCCATTGCTGGCATCATAAAGTCATAAAATGCAATGATAAACTCACAGGAGGCATTCAATGAAATTCAAGATGGCGGATAAATATTTAGAAATTTGTATGCATGCACCACGAACATTCAAGGATAACCAACCTCACAATATCGATCACAACCAATCCCAACGTAAACAAAACATAACCTCTACCTCCAGTGAGGTTGTCAAAGTTGGTCACCCTTTGGATGTTCACGGTGCATGCATATACAGATTGCTCGATATTTATCCGCCATCTTGGACTTCATCAAACGCCTCTTGTCAGTTTGTTATGACTTTCTGATGCCACCAACGGACTTTGCAAGCGATTTTACATTAGACTGAACACTCTTAATCGTTCTGGCAAAAGTTTGCAACAGACCCATTAAAAACTTTTTTTTTTTTTTTTTTAGTTTAAGCTTTGATCAAATTTCGCGCTCGATATCATACTTGTCATGGCTCATTTGAAAGCTTCTTCAGATATATATTTTTTTTTTTTTTTTAACAATGTCTACGAACTGTGTTTGAAATCTCAGGTTGTTTTTTTCCCCCCCCCCCTTTTTTCCAAGGAATCTACTAACAGCTCCGCCTTGCTGTCTACCAACAGTCAACAACTCGATAAAATGTAGAGAAATTATTCAACGAGACTGACGCATCCTCTTTTTTCTCTCTTCTTTTTCAAGCGGGGTAGTGTAGCTCTGTTACCCATCCATGCGGCTGGGTCTTGAGTATGTGATAGTATTATTCATATAGCGACTGAGATTGTGTACGTTTTGAGCAAACAAAGTCGGAAGCATGTGTTTCAAGGAGATTTCTTATCTTTTTTTTATTTTTTTTTTGCCGCAAGAGTCGAATAAGTAAAAAAAAAAGGAAAAACGGCGGTTAAGTTGGTTTTATTCTGGCATTGGAGCTTTAACTCTGAGATGAAGGGAGACGAATACTGAAAAGGGGAAAAAAAATGTTATTGTTAAATTTGCAAAAAATGCGTTCAACCGGGAGTGCAATTTACCCTGAAAAAACAACGTTAAAGCACAACTGAAGCAGGCTTTCGAAAAAAGCTTCGCAGAGCAAAAGTTCTAGCGTTCTAGCTTTACCGGAGAAAGTTGCAATTGTACCAAAGCACTATTTTGGTCAAGTAACGGTCTTTCATCTTCCTAGCTCTTGCTCTACCAAAGTAAAGCTTCGGTAAAATTATTCTCCGATAGACCTAAAACTTTTGCTCAGCAAAGCTTTTTTATAAAGCTGCTCCGGTAGTACTTTAATTTTGTTTTTTCAGTGTCCATTGCAAACTTCCATTTATGTCAATTTATACGTCCTTTTATACTCATGAAAAATATCGAACTGTTGGGTGTCATCCCTGAAATGTTTGAATTCGCTCATTTATGTGTGTCATAACCGTTGTGACCCCTCTATCGATTCAGCTCGGAAAATGGAGTCGATCGCCCTCACTAGTCTTCGACAATTTCTGAGAAATTGAGTGAAGTCGGTTCGATCTCAATCAATCCAATCTCAATCAATCTCAATCAATCTCAACCTCGATCAATTAATCGACCGATGGTCAATTAATTGACTGATGGTCAATTAATTGACCGACCGTCAATTAATTGACTGATGGTCAATTAATTGACCGACCGTCAATTAATTGACTGATGGTCAATTAATTGACCGACCGTCAATTAATTGACCGACCGTCAATTAATTGACCGACCGTCAATTAATTGACCGACCGTCAATTAATTGACCGACCGTCAATTAATTGACCGACCGTCAATTAATTGACCAATTGACCGACCGTCAATTTAAATTTACTGATGGTCAATTAATTGACCGACCGTCAATTAATTGACCGACCGTCAATTAATTGACTGATGGTCAATTAATTGACCGACCGTCAATTAATTGACTGATGGTCAATTAATTGACCGATGGTCAATTAATTGACCGACCGTCAATTAATTGACCGACCGTCAATTAATTGACTGATGGTCAATTAATTGACTGATGGTCAATTAATTGACCGACCGTCAATTAATTGACGGGTGGTCAAATTTAAATTTACTGATGGTCAATTAATTGACCGACCGTCAATTAATTGACGGATGGTCAATTAATTGACCGACCGTCAATTAATTGACCGACCGTCAATTAATTGACCGACCGTCAATTAATTGACCGACCGTCAATTAATTGACCGACCGTCAATTAATTGACCGACCGTCAATTAATTGACCATCGCTCAATTAATTGAGATATCGTCAATTAATTGAGATATACTCAATTATTTGAGAAATCGGTAACGCACAACATTCCTCATCATTTGCATGTTTGTCGCTCCAGCTCAAGTCTTGACCTGTCTCGTCGCACGCCGCGTCGGCCGTCGCGTCTCCGCCCCCTCTACTGCAACACCTATACAGGGTGTGTAATAAAAAAAGGGTCAGGGGCGAATATTTCGGAAGCAGCTTCGATTTTCGAAAAACGCTCAAACACGTTTTCGCATAATTGGAGGGGGACATCTTTTTGGGGGGGTTTTTACTTTCGGTGCCCCGAGGGGGGGCCGGGGGCGGGGGGCACCACCCTCCTAAATTGCATATTTCAAATGGGACCCCACATTTTTTTTACAGATTTGGAAAGCATTTAAAATTCTAAGATTTTTTAAAGCAAACCGCATGTCAATATCGATTTTCATCTTCGATACATCGAACTTCAAAGTTCGATATCGACCAATATTCAAAAAATCAGAACTTCTCCAAAAAAGGTCGGATTTTTTAAAAAATAAGTGCGTAAAGTACTTTCCAGAACGAGCACTTTTCAAATAAAAATACACCTTTTTCATAAAATTTACATTGTTGCCATTTTGGAGCCCCGGGAAAATTTATCAAAATCATCGAACATTTTTTAAATTTGATCTTTTCTTGAAAAACGACCCAAATTCAAAATATTGGCTCCGAAATTGTCCGATGAGGGTTAACGTATGCTAAAATACGCTAATAAATTGTCAAAAGACTCAGAAAAGCCTAAAAAAATGATGTGATCAAATTCTGAAATTGAGCCAAAAAATTTTTTGTTTTTAAATTTAAAGAAACGAGACTTTTTAAAAGCTTTTAAGCGTATTTCAGCACACATTACCCGTTACTGGATAATTTTGGAGCTAATAATTTAAACTTGGATCGTTTCTCAAGAAAAAAAAGAAATTTAAAAAAGTTCGATAATTTTGACGAATATTTCGGGGCCCCAAAATGGCAACAGTGTAAATTTTATGCAAAAGGTGTATTTTATTTGAAAAGTACTCGTTCTGGAAAGTACTTTAGCCACTTAGTTTTTAAAAATCCGACCTTTTATGGAGAAGTTCTGATTTTTCGAATATTGGTCGATATCGAACTTTGAAGTTCGATGTATCGAAGATGAAAATCGATATTGACATGCGGTTTGCGTTAAAAATCTTAGAATTTTAAATGCTTTCCAAATCTGTAATAAAAATGTGGGGTCCCATTTGAAATATGCAATTTAGGAGGGTGGTGCCCCCCGCCCCGGCCCCCCCTTGGGGGGGCAGAAAGGCCCCCCCCCCCCCCCCCCCCCCCCAAAAATGCCCTCCCCAAATAAGCGAAAACGTGTTTGAGCGTTTTTCGAAAATCGAAGCGGTTTCCGAAATATTCGCCCCTGATCCTTTTTTGTTACACACCCTGTATTTCCGTCCATGCTGTTCTCACCATCGGACTTACAGATAACAGACCCCAAACGAATTTGCGCTATGGTGCGCGTCTTGTAAACACTCACCCCTTTCCCTTCCCTCCTCTTTCCTCTTCCACTTGCCTCTCTCGTGCGCATTGCTTGTCCCGCTTGCTCGCTCGAGTTGAGGTTTTGATCTTGGAATATTTTCGGCAGGAGTTTCATCTTTCATTTCATGCCTTGTGCCGCTCTTCTACCAACCCGGCTTTCTGCTATGCCACCCTCTGCCCTCTCCCCTGCAGCTTAGTGCTCATTGTATATTGTTTATGATTATTTTTTTACAGTGGGTCCAGGTCCACCCTTTGCTTTATTCATTCCCATATCACCGCTTTTGCCTCTGCTTGCACTCTTAACCAGTGATCAGTTTTTTTTTTGCCTCTCCATGTAGCTACTTGATCGCCTTATCCTCCTTCTTTAAAGCTGAATTTTGAGTCTGTTGAAGGGAAACTCAACATCAAAACTCGCGCACGCCCGCTTCGGGTTTTTACATAGTGGTATGGACCTGAGATCATGTAAATATTTAATCATTATGGCGATCAAGAAATTTTAAAAGGCGAAGTAAAGTGTCAAGTTGGTCACAATCATAACTGGTCTCGTCTCTGGTTTGGAAAAATAGGAGAAAAAGTTTCAAGAAGTTGGATTAGTGAATTTTTTCTACTGAAAAAAAATAAAATCGAGGAGAATCTTGTTAGAAACTTTAGACACCCAGGGACGGATTTGGAGGGGTGCAAAAAGGGCATCTGCCCACATCGGCAATATTTAGTCTGTGATAGTAAAAAAGGGGGGAAGGAAAAGAAGGGAAAAAAGAAGAAAATTTAAAAAGGAAAAAAAAATCAGCCCCAAAATTTCTACGGTGAAATAAAATGTCAAATAAAATAAAACTTACAAACATTCGCCCCCCCCCCCCCCAAAAGAGAAAGACGAGCGCGGAAGCTGCTTCAGCCTCCCAAATTTAAAAACCATAAAGCAATGCGAAAGACAGAGACACAAGGGCGTGTCCAGAAAAAAATCCAGACGGGGGGGGGCATCATTTAGCGCGTGAATATCACATTTTTCACATTCAGGCAATCTATTACATTTTCCCTCTTACTTTGACGTTTTTTGGGGACTGCATCTCTACTCCTTCCCGGTATATGCCCTTGCAGATAGAGATATGTCCGCCATTTTGAGAAACTTCAAATTGAATCCGAAAAAATGTTTCCATTGGCTCTTATTACGGCAGTTTCCATTCTGATTGTTTATTTTAAGCTTTAATTTATGAATAGTCCTTCGAGTTATGTGTATTACATCAAAATAAAATAAATAAATTGTGTATTTTGAAATTTTTTTTCGAAGTCAATTACCTGTCCATTTTTATCCTAAAAGTTTCTTACACGCGTTTTTTTTAGATTTTTATGCATCATAGTGCATCTGGGTCTCGATTGGTTTCGTTCGGGGGGGGGGGGGGGAGAAAATAGATCATTTTGGAGTTGGTTTTTCCCACATACAAAGGCGAGAATTGCATCTAAGAACACTCAAATTTTTAAATTTCTGGGGAAGGGGTAAATCCCCCATTAGCACATTGATAAACGGTGAGGAGCGGCGACTTCAAGATAGCTCCCAGAGGCGGCAAAAGGGTAAATCCGGGTCACTACTGAGGACATTAGAATAACTACGAGGATTGAACAAATCTCGTTTGCTTTTATTGACTATTTGAACCAAATGTTTTACTGAAAAAAAAAAAAAAAAAACTCTCGAGAATGACTCGTTTGAACTCTCTTGTTTGTGTGTTCTCACGCCAAGAAAGGAATTAACCAGAAATAATTTACTGTTGAAGGTTTAGTGTAAATTTTTCAAACATTGACTCTTTTTGAAGATACGTTGAAAAACTCTATCGAATCTACTTTAGGGATAAGGATAACCGAGCTCTTCTCTGCCTCCTTTTTTAACTACCCATATCTCACATTTGGCAAGTAAATTTTCTCCAAAGCATCAACATTATTTATTTTAAAAATTTGCCTCTTTTTAATTCCTACACCACTGTTCATGGGCACCGGGATAAGGAGGGGGTAAACCTCTCACCCGCCCAGACTTTAGGACACTCAAAACTTCACGATATTAACTGAAATGAGACATTTAAGGAATTAGGTATTGCCTTGATGTAAATTTCATTTTTTCTTAAAACATAAAAGTTCTTGAAACTTCCAAGGACTCTTCTTCTCTAACCAGATTTTTTTTTTTTGGGAATTAAAAAGTCGATATTAAATGGCAACTTCAGGGCCGTAACTATACCGTAGGGCAGTCGCGGCAATGCCCCCCCCCGGCTTGGGGGCCCCCCAAAGATATTCTTTTTTTCCCTTCTTGTATGGGTTTTCCACCCTCATAGTTTATACGAAAATTTTTTCAATAAGTTGGATTCATTCATTCATTACGATGGACGGTCACTTGTTTCTTGTTTTATCATGAATTTTTCAGTCCGGCCTTTGCGCCGATCGAACAGCTTTAAGTTTTCGGCACTATTTGACTACGTTTTAAGTACCGGTTCAGCGTGATGTTACCGTACGCATTTTATTTTTGTCTTTCCGCCGGTTTTTTCTTCTGGTTATTTAAAAAGGATTTTTCCAATCAGTGCAGTGACTGCAGTATCCAGTGTTGCCAAGGTAGATGGAGAACAGATACCTACGAACCAAGGTTTTAGATTATACAGGTATGTTCAATGCTCATCTGACTTCACGCCACGAACTCAGTGGCGCGCAGTTCGAAATCACTGCAGTCAAGATGGCCGACAAAAGCAGAAAACACAACGACTCACTTGGGCGACTTCGAGAGTATCGCCCGAAGTTGCCTGGGCGAGTCGGCCTATTTTTTTGCTTTTGTCGGCCATCTTGGCTGCCGTGATTTTGCACTGCACGCCACTGAATTTTTGGCGCGAAGTCAGATGAGCATATCTGATAATCTTTAAACCCTTTGGGGTCTTATTGGTTCGCCAAAAAAGCGCTTGCGCCGCCATTTTTCTTACCGCGGAATTCAAAAATGAGATTTAGCACGGCAGTGGAAGTGGCGGTGAACGTAAACCTATTAACCTAACCTCCATCACAAAATTAAGATTAGTACACAGAGAAAAATAATTCGGTAAAATTTGATCACAGAAGTGTTTGGTTGCAGGAAACCGACATTTTCGGTCTCGAGTACCGAATTGTTCATTAGTACGACCGAAGTTCATTGGTAGTACCAAAGAACTTCAGTAGGGGCGGAATTTAAGTTTAATTACCGAAGTCTTCGGACCTTCGGTACTTCCGATAAAGTATTCGGTTCTCAGGACCAAAAATTTCGGTTTCCTGCAACGGAACACTTCGGTGATCAAAATTTACCGAATTATTTTCCTCTTTGCGGAACGAATTTCCCATGTTAATTTCAATAAGGCCTAAAACAGTTTTTCACCACGATTACAGCCAACCAGAGGCTTGCCCGCGTTTTCGATCTCTTATCTGCGTTGACCACGCACGCAGGCCTTCCATTCAATTGTGACTCTTGTTTACTCTTTGCTTGGTGACTTGGTCTTTCAATTTTTTTACCCCGAAACTGTCGCAACTCCACCACACCTCACGCTTAGCGCTTACCCCTTTTTCGACTTCTTTCTGATCTCCTCATGTACGCCTCAAACCTCCATTAGTGAGTGGGGAAAATGTAATTTAGTAAACTGGGCCCAATAAATGTACGGTACAGACGGTCCTTGTTCTATAACGTTAGGTGCAGTGCAGCCCTAACAAATCAGAAGCGAGGATTCGCTACTTGGGGTCAAGAACAACGGACCGTCCGTACCGTACATTTATTGGGCCCTGGACATCAAGGTTTTACAAGAATACGGCCGAATCTAACCTACAAACAACAAAACCAATTTCCGACAGCTGATTGCTTTAGGCGATTTATTATTACACTGAAGCCATGCTCTACTAATTTATTTTTTGTAATTTCGAGGACGTAACAAGCACAAGCATAATCGTGCGAAAAATTGCTCTGATTTTTATAGGTTTATCAGCCGATGTATTAGCGGCTAAGACGGAAAATTCAAAAATTAAAAAGAGAAAAAAGAATAGAAAAAAAAGCGGTCAAATTTAGCGAGTCTAGGTCCAGAAAGTTCTTAATTATTTGTAAGAAGTTGAATAAATGTGTTCAATTTGTGATTTTCCCCATTTGCTTGGATTGCAAGCGAAAAAGGGAATAAGGGTCATCAACTCATCAAAGATCTCGATGGAAATTTTTTTTGGGGCCAAACGCATGAGAAGCAACAGAAAAAATTATCAGTTCTTTTCAGAAAGAAATATCAGAAGACAGCAATATTTTATTTACGAATATCTCGAGCTGTACTGAACCGATTTCAATAAAATTTTCGCTGGTTGGAACCAAAATTTAGGCCTGTGTATAACTTGCGGTGAGTGCAAGTGTTTGGTTAGTACATGCTATGCAACACCCCCCCCCCCCAAATCCATTTGCTTTTTGAAGAGTGGTGAAGCGTGCGATGATAGGAAGGGAGCTTGTAGGCATAAACGACAAGCTTCGCCAGGATGTCAAAAACATCAAGGATTGGGGGGGGGGGGGGGTATTGGAAAATGATGGCATTTTATCTTCTCTTTTTTTACTGGCCATATTTAAAACCCTAAAACAAATATTATGTTTTAGATATCTATGCAAGCCTACACAACACCCTAGGATTTTATCTCCGTATCACAGATTTAAATTGACGAAATGCAACGTTGCTACATCGCACGTTTCGCTAAATTAGTTCCGAACCAACCAATCTCCCAAACTTGAATATTAGGAGCAACAAATTGAACTTCTTTTTTAAAAATGTATGTATACTGTCTGTCCTTCCATGCAATTTTTCTCCTTCATTACTATATTGATTTTGTTTCATAAGTCCAATTTCATCTTAGGCGCCCCCGCGGCGAGGCTTTTGCGTGTAATCCGGTAACGTTTCTATTTGACAAGTTTAAGAAAATTGTAGGCGAGTATACGATGGTAAATCGAATTATATGTTTTTAATGTGTTTAAATAGACCAAATGCAACGTTGCCACATTGATTACGCTCTTTGTGACAAGAGTGATAAGTCGAAGGCCGCATTTAAGTATTCTGATGTAGAGGATTCCTCCTAAATGTGATTTGGGGGGGGGGGACTTTATGTAACACTGTTGTCATTTTTGAAGGTGGTGTTTCTTTAAATTTTCCTAAATTGTAAGAGTGGAATAGCGATTTTTATGGGTAAATATTTAGGATGAACAGGACGAATAAAGGGGAAAAGGGAAAAAAAAAAAAAAAATAGTAAATGTGACATTCCATAAAATGTTTGCGAAAAGCTCATCTAAAAACGTAATTTTTTTTTTTTAACTTCGGGGGGGGGGGGGGCCTTCCTTGAGATACAGCATTCGGAAGGGCGAGAAATTCTATGCCTTCTTGCGCAAATCGTCGGAGATCGTTATTGTTTTCCGTTTCCGATGTAATAAACGGTCAATGTTCGATTTAAACCCATTTTCATCAAAATATCACTCCTATTTTAAAGAGTCAGCATTTTCAAAGCGACGAATTTAAAATACTTTAAAAAGCAAGTACTTTTCCGAAATAAATACGGGTTCGCCAAAAATTTAATCTACATTTCCCCCTCATCTATTATTTAATGGAAGTCGTCCATCGCAGTTTTTTAGGTTGCCTTCGCCTGAGAGGCAAACATTTTAAAAATAGGCGCTAAAACCAAACGTTTACTATTTCAAAACTTCTTTGTCTGCAAGTAACTTACTTTACAGTTTTTACAGAATTTTTAACTCCTAAAGGGGGGTTTTTGTGTTTTTTTTTTTTTTTTTTTTTTTTTTTTTTCTCCTTTTTAATTTTTAAAAAAATGTTTTGATTTTTGAGAATGAACCAAGATAGAACGTTGACCTTGATCGGATCTCGACAGTAAAATAAAATAATAATAAAAAAAAAATTTAAACCGGAGTTTGCGCTGAAATGCTCAGTTTTGAGCACCTTTTCGTAACGATCGGAACAAGATATAAGTTACTTGGAAATCATAAGTTTGGGCTAATCCTCCCCCCCCCCCCCCTACAAAATACGCCAATAAAAATTTTGGGAACGCTTAAAACTAGCACTCATACGGAAGAGTTGGGCAACCAAAAATGAGAGTTAATGAAATGACTCCGGCAACACTGAAAACTGGATCTGCTACCTGAGCTGAGGAAAAGAAAACACACGGACGATATAGGTCAATTGTAGAATTATTCGTAGATTAATTCGATTGATTCGGCGTTGCCTGACTCACCGAATAATTTCCGAATAATTTTTGCCCTACTCTGTCAGACAAACGGTATGAATATCGGGCCATAGGTGGACCAAGGCGGTAATAAAGGGACTGTAATAAACAAAATTTTGCGCAGTCTTCGAGGGGATTTTGGGGAAAAATGATGCGGGCTTTCATTGACAAAGTCGACGTTAACCCCCCCCCTCCTTTTGGGCTTTAGCCTTCTTTATATATTTCTAGATCCGCCACTGAACCCCTGGTCCGGTTTTTTTTTTTTTTTTTTTTTTTCTGCACCCGTTCAAAAATATAAAGGGGGGATAGGAGCAGGGCTCTTCCTAAACATAGAGTATTGTGATGACAAAAATTTCCCCTGTTGCTTTTTTTTTTTTTTTTTTTTTTTTTTTTTTTTTTTTTTTTTTTTTCTGCAACCGTTTAAAAAAATAAAGGGGGGGGGGGACTCTTTCTAAACATAGTGTATTGTGATGACAAACCGCTGTACCGGGGTTTTTTTTTTTTTTTTTTTTTTATTTATCTGCAACCGTTCAAAAATATAAAAGGGGGGGGGGGGGGACTCTTTCCAAACATAGTGCATTGTGATGACAAATTACATCAATATTACCTACTACATAATAGTTTTACTTATGTGGTAATTCTGACGATTTCTGTTGTTCAAACGAACGCGTTTCGAAAATATTAAAAAAAAGTTCATTGAAATCGGTTGAGTATACAAATGTCTCGAGATATTTGCAAATGAAAAAATTTGCGTTTAATTGAGCTTTGTCGTAGCTCTTAGACTTGCCTTTTTAAGCGGCCGATGCGATGGTCAAGAAAGAAAAACAAAATAAAACCTCCTCGACGGATGAACCGAAAAAAAAGGGTAATTCATAGTAGGAAGATAGAAGAGCGTCAAAACGATTTTATAATCAAAGGGGCGAGGCTCGTGTATGAATGTGATTGTGAGAATAACCGTACGACAAACTGCAGTGAACTCAGTGAACACGGATGTGACACAAGCATGGGCACTGGGCAGTCTAATGGGGTGAATTCTTGAGTGGGAAATGGCCGGCTGCGGTGATGGTGCGTGAGTGATGGGTGAGAAAAGAAAGAAAGAGGGAAAGAGACAGAGAGGAGTGTCGAAAAATGACGGAGCACGCTGTGGCGGGTGAGGTGAAGTAACGCACGGCGCATCGAGCGTCGAGAAGAAACCCAGACAACCACGACGCAAATATGAACTCGCTCAACAACAACACTATTTGTAAGCATGATCACGCTGATCAGAAATTGTTCAGGGGTAGGGAAAAATACTCGATTATTTGACGATATCTCAATTAATTGACTACATCTCAATTAATTGACGATATCTCAATTAATTGACGATATCTCAATTAATTGACGATATCTCAATTAATTGACGAGATCTCAATTAATTGACGGTCGGTCAATTAATTGACCATCAGTCAATTAATTGACCGTCAGTCAATTAATTGACCGTCAGTCAATTAATTGACCGTCAGTCAATTAATTGACGGTCGGTCAATTAATTGACCATCAGTCAATTAATTGACCATCAGTCAATTAATTGACGGTCGGTCAATTAATTGACGGTCGGTCAATTAATTGACGGTCGGTCAATTAATTGACGGTCGGTCAATTAATTGACCATCAGTCAATTAATTGACCATCAGTCAATTAATTGACTGACGGTCAATTAATTGACGGTCGGTCAATTAATTGACGGTCGGTCAATTAATTGACGGTCGGTCAATTAATTGACCATCAGTCAATTAATTGACCATCAGTCAATTAATTGACTGACGGTCAATTAATTGACGGTCGGTCAATTAATTGACCATCAGTCAATTAATTGACCATCAGTCAAATTTAAATTTACCATCAGTCAATTAATTGACGGTCGGTCAATTAATTGACCACCAGTCAATTAATTGACGGTCGGTCAATTAATTGACCATCAGTCAATTAATTGACCATCAGTCAATTAATTGACGGTCGGTCAATTAATTGACCATCGGTCAATTAATTGACCATCGGTCAATTAATTGACGGTCGGTCAATTAATTGACGGTCGGTCAATTAATTGACCATCAGTCAATTAATTGACCATCAGTCAATTAATTGACCATCAGTCAATTAATTGACCATCAGTCAATTAATTGACCATCAGTCAATTAATTGACCATCAGTCAATTAATTGACGGTCGGTCAATTAATTGACGATCGTTCGATTAATTGACGGTCGGTCGATTTCTTAAATAATTGGGTGGTTGTCGATCAATCTCAATCAATCTCAATCAATCTCAATTCACGATAATTGTCAAAGTCTAGCCCTCACAGGTTTTCGTATCTTTTGCAAGTGGGGCCGCTTCACTGGCAACTCATGGCTATGCAACATGGACAGAAAGGTGATGTCGAAAAAACCCGGCTTGTGAACCCTCTATCGATTCAGCTCGGAAAATGGAGTCGATCGCCCTCACAGGTTTTCGTATCTTTTGCAAGTGGGCTGCTTTTCTGGCAACTCATGGCTATGCAACATGGACAACAAAAAGGTGATGTCGCCAAAACCCAGCTTATAGCCAGGAATTGTCTCTCTCTGCGTCTTTGCTCATTTTTACGTCTGTGGTAGAAAAAGGATGGAGATTGGGGCTGCCGCGTGAGTTTAGTCCCTGTTCCTGTCCTTTTCTCTAACTTATGACATAGAATGGGAATAAAGGAGAGCTGCCTTTTTGCGTTTAACCCTTGTGAGCCTAAGGGGGGGTACATTTGTACCCCAGGCCAGTTTTTTTGACGCCATTTTGTCAAAACTGCTCAAAATTTGTTGGGACTTCATGACATTTTAAGTTAGGATACTTAGAACACGTCTACCAAATTTCATTAACTTTTATGAATTTTTGTCGATATTATAGAAATTTAAAGTGTTGGGGTACAAATATACCCCCTCCCCCCCCCTTCGTCCTGCCAGTTTTGAGTTTGGAACCATCTACTACAGTGAATTTTACGGAAATTTTATGTAGATTAAGAATATTAAGTCAGATCATTGAAAAAAAAAATTTGGGAAAATTTTTCAAAAAGGGAAAAAAAATATGGTACCTCATTTCATTTTTTCCATTTTTTTTTTTTTTACATTTTTTTTTAAAAATAGGTGTAAATTTGGCAACATAGCAAAAAATTTTCTCAAATTTCACATAAATTACTCTCTTAGGGTACTAAGTACATAATCCATCCATTAAAGTTTCAAAATTTTTGATACTGACTGTGCTGCATGAAAATATCCTTGGGGTACAAAAATACCCCCCTTAGTCCTTTGTGTTACCGAAATACCTTAGGCTCACAAGGGTTAATCAATAAAATTTCTCAATCCTCCGACATTTCTTTTGGTTGAGAAAAGATTACACATTTCAGTTCAGTGTATGACTATGGATTGCACAAATATACTTTCGTCTGTAATATTTTCTCAATCGGTGGAAACGCCGTTAATCAATTAAAATAACTGCAACTTTTTTAAGTCCTCGACGACTCCACCGATTTAGAAAAGATTACAGATGCGAGTATTTACGTGTATCACAGTCATAAACTGAACTGCGAATCGTGTAATCTTTTCTCAACCGGTGGAAGCTTCGGTGAATTTCATAATGCCATTAAATCTACGCAAATCGGCAGCTCGCTGCTCATAGTATATAGGGACTCTAGGGGCTGTCACGTGACTTTAGTCCCTCTACCCACGATCCTTTTCCAATACGTGCGTTTTAATAGGCAAAGAGATAGATAGAAAGATAAATCCCTGTATACGGCTATCAGTGGCGTCGCGTGCCATCTGGCAACAATGCGACTCCTCCATTCAAACTCTTTAAATATATCGAATTTTCCTTGGTGCACTGTGCACCCCCTGAATTCGATCTTTGGCATGCGTTTAAATGGGTATAATTCAGCGTTGCCAAATTGCACGCGACGCCGTTGACGGTTATGATAAGGGCATAAGGGACCATAATGCATCGTTGCCTAATGGGATAGTTGCAAGGGTCTGAAATGTTGCGTTTTTTACATAGAAAATGAAAGTCCTTGATGAGCTGAGAACAAAAATGCCTTTGGTTTCTATTTAAGTCCCATTGTTCCGGAGATGAGATTTTGGCCCAAAATACATTGTTTTTAATGGGAATTCCGCGTAGTGACGTCGCCTCACTACGTTCACGATTTTCTACAACTTTGAACGTGCGCTTCTCCAAAACCGGGACACTTACGAAAAAACCAAAGGCACCATTGTTCTTAGCTCAACAAGTACTATATCATTTTCTTTATAAAAAACACAGCATTTCAGACCCTTGCAACTGCCCCATTGGACGCTCAGTGGCGGCTCGTGCTTTTTTGCAACCATGTTTTTTGTCATTTGAATCTATGCAAAAGTATCGATTTCTCAGACCTTCAATTAAAAATCTCCTGGAGATCGATTATCTTCCGTAGGTTTAAATGGAGATAATCCGTTGTTGCCACATTGCACAAGCCGCCACTGTGCACGTTGAGGCTTTGGAGACAACTCAAAGCAAATGGATGAGACATGAATGCTTGAAAGAATTGTCGACTGGTGTAAAACAAATACGATTAGTATCAATGATGTGAAAAGGAACTAAGCGTGAAGGCCCTTTTGAGATTCCTCATTGATAAATATCAAGTGTCTTCTGAAACTGCGAAAAGAGGGGTGGTGGTGGAGGGGGAGGGGGAGGGGGAGGGGGTGGGGGTGTATCCGTATATCCTTTGTGGCCCAGTTTCACGTTCGCGCGAAGCTGAAAAGGAGCTGACGACTATCTTCCTCGAGATCACGAACTCCAAACTTATTCATAAATATACGTCACTCCTGCTCTGAGCTTCATTTATTTAGTTTGGGTTCATAGTCTTTTATTCCTCGGAGCCCATTGGCGGATCCAGGAATTTGTCCTTCTCTCTCTTATTCTATCATCAGAAGGCGTGTGTTAGAAAAGGATAGACTAGGGGCGGTCACGTGACTTTCACCCGCACTTCTATCCTTTTCTAGCAGATTGCATTCGAATGGCCGGAGAAAGAGAGAGAGAATTTCCTCGAATCAACCGCACGTTCCCTTCCCACCCTCATTTTTCTGTGTTTACATATCATTGCCCCGTTCTCGGCTTCTTCTTCGTTTCCTTCCCGAGTGTGTCTCTCTCGGAGAAAACAAATTAATATCTTTCACTGAAGTGAAGTGAAGGCACAAAGTTTGTCCGTAGCTCAACTGCACTCTACTAGCACGACCTTCCTGTGGGCTTTTCAGGCTGAAATAATCAGACATCATATCGAAACAGAACAGTGGCGTAGTGTGCAACTTGGCAACGTCGTATTTTTCCCATTTAAATCCATGTGAAAAGTCGAATTCGAAGGTTTTCACACCCAATAGTTCGATCTTTTTCAAGGGTTTAAATGGGAAAAATATAGCGTTGCCAAATTGCA
Source organism: Trialeurodes vaporariorum (assembly GCA_011764245.1). Classification (NCBI taxonomy): domain Eukaryota; kingdom Metazoa; phylum Arthropoda; class Insecta; order Hemiptera; family Aleyrodidae; genus Trialeurodes; species Trialeurodes vaporariorum. Next base: position 64,046,793 of record VMOF01000220.1, read on the forward strand.
CGCTACGCCACTGTTCTGTTTCAGCCTGAAAAGCCCCGAAAGGCCGTGCTTGTAAACTGTGCAGTTGAGCTACGGACAAACTTTGTGCCTTTACAATTCACTTGCATTCGCCATTTGCATTTGCCTCTTGGGGCTTTCTTGACAGCCTTTTGAGAGCCAATCAGAAATGGATTCTGACACGGCGCACGGAAAAAAAAGAATGGTGTGATTTACCATTCGCATAGCTGATTTTGCGATGGCCCCTACCAGAGTTAAGATAAACTTGACCAGAGTTATGGAACATTTGACCAGGCATCAAGTGAAATGGACCTGATTCCTGGTCAAATGTTCCATAACTCTCTGGTCAAGTTTATCTTAACTCTGGTAGGGATCAAAATCAGATATGCGAATGGTAAATTACACCATTCTTTTTTTTCCCGTGCGCAACTATCACAGTATACAGGGACTCTATACATGCCACAGGTCTCAACTCTTTATCTTTGAAGATATTTATTCAACGATCGTATCTTTTTTAAAAAGGATTATCACCCATTAGAAACTTCTTAACTCGATGCTTTGATTTCCCTGAAACGTTTCAAATATTTTTATGATAGGAATCATGGTCGGTGACTGGGAAACATCCAAATATGTAGGTGTAAAATTAATTTTAGTGGAAAAAGAAGGTTGAGAAAAGAGGTGGAAGAGACTAGGGGATGGGGGAAGGGGGGTGGGGTTGAAGTATTGAATGTAAGTATACCGCGTCGAATGGAGAGGTAAGCAGCAGACTCCTGGAATAAGACGTCTCGTAGACGTAAACGTTGAAAAGATAAAAGTCAAGATAGGAAACAGAGATATACAGCAATACCACGGCCGCGGGGCGCTATACAAGAGAAAGCCGTGGAATGGAGAGAGATATGCTACCCGCACGGCATGGTTTTGCCGCACCACCTGCCGTGAGCGTGAGTTGAGTCGTCGTCCGAGAGGCGATGAGAACAGGGCAGGGGTGATGGGGAGGGAGGGGAGAGGAGGTCGGGCTCAGATAACTATCAATCCATCCAAGCTTCAACTTCTGTTTGACTCGCCTTGGTAATTCAATTAAGATCTTTCCGTCTCCTTGTTGTTCACAAGCAACTCTTTTTATAAGGAGGAACGCAGCTCCTTATCGCTGACATTAGCACGGCTAATGACGCTCGGAGAAATATACAGGGTGTTAAAGAAAATAAACTGTAGAGAATATCCCACGAACACTTTCTCACATCTAACTTAATCTAGGGGGGACCCACAGACCCCCGTATATTTTCTGTGGGAGACCCCCAGACCCTAGTTTAGTTTTGTCAGGGAGACCACCAGACCCTCCAATAATGTTCTGGGGGACACCCTCAGACCTTCTTATAATATTCTGGGGGACACCCCCAGACTACCCTATAATATTCTGAGGAGACCCTTAGACCCTTACCTTAGGAGTTAAATTTACAGTAGGCTGGTTGCAGAATTTTGTTTGCAAATTTTCATTGATTTTAATGGAAACCTTCTACTCTCCATAACTTGCTTTTAATTTAAAATTTCGATAAACCAAAAAATGCCTCTATGAGGAATGTTAAAAGCAACTTCTCTGTAAATTATGGATGTATACGGACCATTGGTTCCAAAGTTATGCCAGGATACAGATAGGCAGACATCTACGCCATCGCAATACTTTCTCAATTTGTATAACTTCGTTAGAGTGAGAAAGTAAAAATGTTCCATACAAAATATCTCTGCAATGGTTTCGAATTCCAAAAAACGCATAAATTCGAGTTTAATTAGTTTGCCCCCACCACCCTCTCCTCCTTTAGAGGAACCCTAAAAATCAACCCTCGAAATAATTAAACCTGTGCTTATGCGTAAAGTGTTTTTCGACTTGTGAAACTGCTGCCGATAAGACCAGAGGTACCTATTTTATTTAACAGTCTGTATGTGGTCCTTTTTGTTGGTGTTCGGAATTTTCAATAATCTCTGTTTTTTTTATCCCTCCGCCCCCCCCTCAAAGTTTCTTGCTTTTTATAAAAAAAATTACACTCGACTCCCGACCACCCTCGGTTTTAAGTCTCAAATGATATCCCACAAAAATAACGAGGTGTCTTGCTATAGAGAAGTTCGTGTGCCCGTTTTTAGAATATCTGGCTCTTGATTACTGTCAGAAATTCTACAAAACGCGCGCTACCAACTGTTCTGATTTTGATTTTTTACTTCGAGATTTTGCAACGATTTTAACTATTCTCAATTTTAATGTTGTTGTTTTTTTTGTTTGTTTTTGTTTTTGTTTTTTTTTGGGTTCACGATTTTGAGTTTGATCCTTGTAATTATGAAATAATTTTTAAGTCTCACCAAAATAATAAAATAAAAAATCGTCCATCAAAAAATATTACATTTTACAACTTTAAATTTTCTACCTACTGATTTATTTATTTATCTATTTATCTATCTATTTATGTTCATTTTTTGCTGTGAAAGAATGGAGAACACTACATGGCGGATTCATCAACTAGGCTACCCTGAATTCATCCCAAACAAACTTATGAGAAACAATCGATTATTAAGGGGGCCATGGCCCTTTTACTAACCGATTATTTCTCATGTATTCAAATGGGAATAATACACAGTTTACATTTTACACCAGAATTACTCCTCCATATTGATGTAGCAAAAGTATGCAACAGACCCATTTTCTTTAGTGTGGAGGCTTGTTGATATAATCTGAAAACAGGCAACTTCGGAGATGGAGGTTTTACCTTTACCGCAACTTTCAGAATGTGTGGAGAAAAGATCCGCGAATCAGCGCGCAGGAAGAGAAAATCCCGGTAGAAGTGACACGATAAAATAGAAGTGTGGAGGGATTATATCTGTCTCTCTACATCTCAAGTCTCCTTGGGCCCTTGTCCTGAATAAAACGCGCTCATTTGATTGGCTGACGGACGTGGTTCCGTATAAAGTGAACCCCGGACACGTTCCTGAAAAAGCGCAACACTGAATTAAATCCTCCTCGCGCGCAACTCCTTAATACACTCTCGCCCCCTTAAAACATGCATCGCAGGTGAATGCAGGCAAGTTACAACTACGTGAAGATGAATTATGAATGAAAACGTGGCTAAAGCAGAAGGGCTCATAAAGTATGCGCTCAAATGTGTTGATCTCTCTCGCGCTTCAGGACTGCCACGCTGCGTCAGGCCAATATATATATATCTATATATAATATAAGTATACGTTGCAGCTGAACTGAAACTCTGTGGCTGCACTGTGCAACGTTCCTGCATCATGCTGCAGGGAAAGGATACCACTCCTATTGCATGCACAAACGATACACCAATCAGATTGCAGCTGACGCAATTAAAACCCGCGGTGACGATGACGGTACGTTCCTGATTATGATTGATAAAATTAAATTAAATAGCAATAAAAAATGGGAAAAAATGAATGATGGAGGAATGAGGGGGAGTGGGAGGGGGAGGGGGGAGGGGGAGGGGGGGAGAAAAAAAATACGAACGATCCGCTCATTAGCTGGTAGCGTCGAGTACTTACTGTGCCCAAAGCTATGTAATTTAATTTTGCTCCCTCCCGATGTATGACTCGTTGGACGTTTGTGAAACGGTGCATTTCCAACGAACACATCATAAAAGGAAAAAGCATTCCGACCAATAACTAGGAGGTTCTAAAAAAAAAAAAAAAAAAAAAAAAAAAAAAAAAAGTCTTGATAGTTTCACTTCAGTTTTTCGCCCAATGGGTCCGTTGCAAACTTTTGCTACAGCGAAATGGAGAGGAGTCGATTCCTATGAAAAATCGCGTTTGAATTTTGATTAAAATTAGCAAAAAATTCTCCAACTAGCCTACTGTATAATTAAACCCCAAAGGGGGTCTGGGGGTCTCCCCCAGAATATTAAAGGGGGGTCTGGGGGCCTCCCTAGGAAATATAAGGGGGTCTGAGGGTCCCCTAGATTGAGTTTGATTTGAGAGATTGTTCGTGGGGTATTCTCTACAGTTTATTTTAATAATGCATTCGAACACGAAAATGTTAGAAATGACAAATTGTTTTTTTCCCCGTTCGAATCCCACTACCACGCTCCCTTCGATATCCAAGCGTTCATTTTCAACAGTGAACCTGTACACTCCACGGTTTACGGAACGATTATTGCTCGCCAGCGAAAGCCTGGGCCTCATATGAGGAGCTTATCACTGAGGGGTCGAAGAAATGAGCACAGGGTGGTGGAGTAGAGGGTCAAGAGGGAGAGCAGAAAGAGAGGTCAGAGAAATTAAATTGTACGCGAGCATGATCTTCTTCATTCTTCTTTGTATTATGGCCTACTTATGAAACCACTTATAGCGTTTACTAACTCCAGTTAGCATAGGATCGGATGTGCGCGGGCTGGGGCAAGGGTATTAACATTAATATTGCAAATGCACGATATTGCAGACCAAAGCAGCGGCTTCCCGGTGCATAAGATGGCCCCCGCGCAGCGCAACATCATCCACCAAACGAACAAGTCCGCGGCGAATATCGTTCAGTTACGAAGGGATATGTATATATGTATACCGATACCGCGCCGACCAAGCTTTGCTACTAAGGCAGTGAGTATTAAATAGAGTAATCGCGAGGGAGAAGCAAATAATGTTAAAAATAAGTTGGTCCCTTCTTGTATCATAAGTTATAACGTACCTCTGCTAGGTAGCGCGCGAGACTCAAGGCTCAAACATGGTTTCATGAACAAACGGTAAGGAGAGCAAATGTATAATAAGTTATAACGCACCTCCGCTAGGTAGCGCGCGCGAGCCTCAAGCTTGGCCATCATGGTTTCATGAACGAACGGTAAGAAGAGCAAATGTGTTCCTCTCTGCACACACCGCTGAATTAAAGAGCAAAACTTATCGTCTATGACTACCCCCTCTCAACCCTCCGTTCCTCGTCGATGTAATACGCTTCATAGTGTAATTTTATCAAAACCAAGTATTACACGCGTACGGGTATGGAGTTGCATGCACTAAATAGCAGCTGTTACTTGCAATATCGGAAATGATAAAGATTTTGCCATGGAGTGAAATGCTCAACCTAATATTAGGGTTAATTTTAACTTGTGTCTGTATATAGCGCAAGCCGGGATCTACCAGGGTGGGGGAAAGAGATGCTTTTAAGCTGTTTCAGCATCAACATCGCCTCCGATTGGTGTTTTAAATATGCTCCCTACATTCGTTCTCAATAAATTTGCGAAGTTTTTTTAATGAGGTTTGGCTCTAGTTTGATTCACGCTAGGCAACAAGCAACGCACACGTGTATCGTTTATAAAATATAAACTGCACATAATATTCGGTGTTGAATGGTTGGTTACGTTTTGCAAGTTGAAAGTATTGCTACGTATCAGAGCAGGGCTGAAAGCAGGGCTTGGGTTACAACAAGCGAGGAATTTTTGCTGTTCTCAATTGAGGCCATTTCCGGAAAAGGAGCATATGAAACAACATGCGCGCTCTTCAAATAGATGTTTCTATTCAATCATAATGCTGATTGTTCAGAAATAGCGCACCAGTTGTTTTATGGTCCTTATTTCCGGAAATGGTCTCGATTACTTTACTATGAATCGAATAGTTTTTCGTGTAGATTCAAATGACAGTCGGTCACTCAAAGTTGGTAGTTTTCTTTTATCTCTTTATATCATAACTCTTCTTGGTAACTGAGAACAAAAATTTAAGGTTTAAAAAAAGTTGGACGGCCAGAAACTTTGAAGAAAATATGCTCCTTCATTTTATTAGGACTTATATTGCCTGCAGTTTGCCTAATGTACGTCGTAATTCCCTTCTTAAAAGCTTGAAGGTACTTGGATTCCCGTCTATTCTAAAAGCCATTGAGCATTTTATTGATAATCTTCCAGGCAGCATGAGGTTGGGGAATGTGAAGTTGCTTTGAAAAAGTCAGAGTGAGCCTGAGGGGCAAGGCAAAGCCGTTAGAGGTTTTTCAATTAAAAAAAACCCCGCCGCTATACCTTTCAGGTCGTCAGGGTTAGTAGACAAGGGTGTCAATGGTCGCGAGTTAACGGCTGCTATCATCTAATTGTGAGTCTTGAAAATACTACTTCCCTGTAGTGAGAGACGGTGAGAGCAACGCATTAGGCCGCATTAGCATTAGCCTCCTAAAAAGGCCGAATCGCAGATTTCCAAATTCAACCAAAATGAGGAGAATAAGGTAAAGTTAACTTCTCTAAGATATTGATACTATACTATATCGACTGATTTCTGGTTCTTGCAGGAGTTTATGAATTTGTGTCTATAACTGTGCGCCCACCCTAATGGCCCCGCGCCTGTAAATTTTTTCGAGTTATTAAAAAAAAAAAAATGTTGCTAGAGTATACTTTTCGATGTGTAAATCTTTTTAACTCTGCCCGGAACGCTGAAATTGTGAGGTCTGTAACATCTCCTAATCTCCAAGTATACCGCGGGAACAAATCAAATGAAGAATTATAGAAACGCCGTTTACAAGGTATTACGCCAATTCTTTTTGACCCCAATGAATTGAAGCAAAATTTGGATGGGTAACTCGCGAATAACATCAAGCAACTCGGTAAAAGTTGTGAACGTCCTTTCTTCCATCTTTATCATCCTTTGACTTTTGAAATCCCCCGAAGCAAATTTTAGGAGATTTTTTCTCCGGTTATTTTAGTGTTGGCAATTTCCCACGACACAGATGAATGAACGTGAGCAACTCTTTTGAGTCACCACAAACCGTGACGAAATAGGGAGGTTTATTGTGCAATTGCCGTCAAAACGGATCCCTAAATGCTTGGCGATTCGCAATCATTGGCTCGGAAACGATTAATCTCCCAGGAAATAAAGTTTGAAAAAGAGTTTCAGCTAAAGCAAAAGTAAGTATTGTGATTTCCTAAGAGAATATACTTGGACTCATGAGTTTGGTAGACGGCGACCCATTAGAAGAGCTGTCATATTACATTCCATGTAGGGTTGTTAGATATTTCAAGAATCACCTCCGAGTTAGTTACGAGTTATGTGTTGGACATTTTTACGAAAGTCGCTTCCGGAGTCTCATTAAATGAACTTATTTTACCCAGCCCCGTCATTTAAAAATACTTTTTTCCAATTTCGTTAAGATTCCGAGAATATTGAATAGTAATTGTAAGAGAATCTAACAAAATGTACCGACATATTTGAAGTACTTCTCCAAAATAAACTTTCAAAGACTTGTTTCGAGGAAGTACCCAGCCGTCAGCCTTGCCAATTAAAACCTACCAACTTAGCATTACTTACGGCACCCACTTCAGTCGTATGTATTCCTTTCAGACGAAAAAAAAAACAAAAAAAAACAGCCAGATAACTGTAAGTGACAGCTAATATACATGCAGTTGCTTCAAAAATATTTTCCTGCATAATCTACTAGCGTTTCAAAATCATATATTAAAGAATCTCGAAAATTAAAAAGAGACTTAGAGAACATAGTTCCTTCAGGAAGATTCGATCTTGAAAACTTCGTCTATAATTATCCCCAAGTTTCCAAAAATTGTGAAAAAGAAATCCAAAAGCAGAAGTTCAAGTCTTAGAATCTGCATGAAATTCAAAATCTGATAAAACATATTACATTTCGTCACTAATTCAAAATCCCCCTGACTCTCATTTCACTAAGCGGAATGTTTTATCAGAGTCTGCCAAACCTTTTTGATCCCATGGGTTCAGTTGCCTCAATGGTCGGTTCGAGCAAAATTCACCCAACAAAACTCAAGCAGACGAAAGTTGGATGGGCTGAACTCTCACCAAGCGAACTCATTGGAAAGTTGAATAAGCTTTGCAATCATTTTATAACATTAAACGAGTTTTAATTTCCTCGACATCTGTGATCCTTCTGGAATGACAGTAACATCACATGTGTAAATCAATGTTTCTGGAAACGATCGCTTTTGCGGAAAACCCCCTAGAAACTCGTAAGATTTTGTGAGAAAGTAGATATCCGTCGCAATTTTGTTTACTGAAAAAAAAAAATGCCTGACATGATGAGTAAATTGTTTCTGAAAAAATGTCTTTCTCAACGTTGCCATGACTCTGTCCCAGTAACTTTACTGCGAGGCATCATTGGTAATGCCAATGTAACCAAAATCGTTGCCTCACTATTGTCCAAAAAACTTTTCCGAAGCCTGTTTGCGCCTTCAACATTTCAAGTAAACCTGTACCATTTGGATACATATAATAATTGTGGAGGGGATATTGTGGCAACATTGATGGATGTCGTGGAGACATCCCTGCGGCAACGTCACCGTGAGAACTGTTGTCGCAGACGTTCCGACTCGTCAGACTTTCTTATCTGAGATTAAATTCCATGGTTTTGCTGACGCACCAACTCAAGGTTTAGATGCTTGCGTGTGCCTCTTGAGTAGTCATCAGCGCACAAAATTGTCACATCTTTTTTGTTCCAATGCCGAAGGAGCCACCTCAAAAATTTGAACTTTATCCATAGGTTAGAGTTACGCGCTGCTAGGGCACTATAAAAACTAAATGAGGCTATTGCACACTTTTGCTATAAGCGATTTCATACTCGATTATGGCGTAAAAACCTCAATTAATAACGATGGCGGCACTAAAAACTTCCAAAATCCACTCCTAAACTCAATAAACGCAGTTATTTGCGCGAGCGTAATGGTGGCCGAAGGCACTAACAACGGGAGATTCCTATCTTAATTTCGTCACTCTTTCTATGCTGACAAGGATGATTCACAGAGTAATTAGTCATCAGAGTGATGATCCACATCCGATGAATGGTACCGCAACACCAAGTGACACCGGTGTCAAATGAAAGTAGTCTCTTATTGGTCACTTCTTCATGGAGTTTCAGAATTGTTAGATGGGAATCTCCCATTGTTAGTGCCTTCGGCCACCATTACGCTCGCGCAAATAACTGCGTTTATTGAGTTTAGGAGTGGATTTTGGAAGTTTTTAGTGCCGCCATCGTTACTTATTGAGGTTTTTACGCCATAATCGACTATTAAATCGCTTATAGCAAAAGTGTGCAATAGCCCCATTAGCAAAGTTGTATGAGCTACAACCTGAACCATGAATCCTGGTCAAATATACCTATGGACTGATTTGATAATAGATCCCCTTTGGATTAACCCCCTACCCCCCCCCCCCCCTATTTATTTCCTCGTAACTGCGGCAAATTTATGTTGCAAAGCGCATAGCAGGAATTTAAAAATTAACAGATAGTTATTAATTTATCACACGGCCGCTCGTTTCAGGAAAAGATATTCGAGCCGACCTCATGACCAAAAGAACTTCCGAAGCATTGATGGTTGGATTATGTTCTGGTCACCATTTTTGTAGCACATAGAACCAATTACACTTAAATGATAATTTTTTATTTGCTTCTTAGCGTTAGATCTACCTTTACTTTTCTATAATTTCACCACCTTTTAATCATGAGAATAAAAAGTCAAGATTACTTTTGGTGTTGATCGAATAAGCCATGTGAAATTAAACTGAAACGCTATTTTCAAACCGTTCTCCTCAAATGTTACCGTCAATGCAAAAACCAACTGACGCTCCGAGTTGTAAAAGAAGTAAATGGAGAGTTCAACATTTTGCAGAAAAAAACTTTCTCTGGAACTGTTTTCTTTTTTATTTATTTTTTTAAAGTAGAAATGGTTGAAGAGAGCGAGCTAAAACTCAATCTTATTTGTGCCACCGCAGTTTTGGTGCCCGACACGATGAGACCGTTTGCCTTTGTTTTAAATCCACCGCTAATTAATGAGCTATCTTGTGTAAAACTATAGGATGAAAAAAGGGAAGGGAGCGGAGTTCCCCTTTTAATTGTACCGTTTCCCATTTGTTGCTTTTGGCCATTAGCTCTTGTAATTTTCATCTCCTCATCCCACTATGACAAGCCCTTGTTCCTTCCTCTTCTATCCTTTACTTTATCCGTCTTTTCCTTCCTTCAAAAACACCTTTTTTTATTTAATGATTTTTTCCCCCTTCGCCTGTACCCTTATTATCTCTTCCCGCTCTCGTTCATCCTTTCCGCCTCATTCATCCTTTCCGCCTCATTCATACTCGTATTCGCTAGCTCTCTCTTTTGAAAGTAATTTTGTAAATTGTACCTCGAATTTTTCCCTTTGCAAGGAAAAAAGTAGTAGTAAAGTACAGTTCAGTAAAAAGTACAGTTCAGTAAAAATTATAGTTCAGTAAAAATGACAGTACAATCAACCCTACACATTGAACATTTTTGCGTCTGCTTTTAGAGTATGACAAACTTTACCGAAGTGGGGTGGATAGTACGAGATTTTAGGTACAGTAATCGGTTAAGCTAGTTATATCTCAAGTTGCGTTGCATTCGTCACACACAGGTGAAGTTTACCATACTTTCAGGCATGCAGGCGCAAGAATCTCCTATATGTATGGTTGATTGTTGTGATATTTTTTTTTTCTGTGTAAGCCGGGTGTGCATGCCTGAAAAATCATACACCATTTGAAGAATGATAGAGCAGTTGAATCACAGGTATAAAAAGAATGTACATTTTCACAATCGTACTAATGTAAGGTGTCTGAGAATGTTTGATCGAACATGTTGGTATTGTTGGTATATTTTGTAAATGTGGTTGATTTTTGTGAGCTCTTTCTTATCCTTCCCTATGAGCGATCACAATGTTTGAGTAAACAATTCTCAAAGCCCAAGAGGAAGGTGATAGAAAGATCTAACCCAACTGATCCAATTCACAGCGAGACGAAATGGCTAAAGTAGTATGATAGTGAGGTGAGACCGTACGTAAATAATTATCCCAGTTTTGTATCATGCCATTGAGAAGTACTCGGAGAAAAAGAAAGGAAACACTTACTCATAATATTATGTACCATCGCATATTTTGTAGCCGGGTTTGAAGGTATCTTTTTAAGGTATTCAAACATGTTGATGCAGTTAGCTGCATTGCATAAAATGGGATATAGATGTAATAATTTAGCCAATCTGCTGCAAATTTTGATAAATTTTATTTCATAACATACCTAAGGCCTTTCGGCACTTACAATTAGTGCCATTTTCGTAGGTAAGGGGTAAGGAAGATAGAAGAAATTATGTTCTACGTCATGAATTAATACAAACTAAAAGAAAAGTGCAAAAGCAAGAAGAAAGTCAAAGCGAAAGAGTAAAAGATTCCGAAGATTAAAGCAAAAAGTGAAAAAGAGAAGAAAGAAAAAAAGAAAGAAAGAAAGAATGGAAAAGTGAAAAAGATTCATGGATTTATGCATTTGATTTGAATGCTGACTTGTTTTCCTTTCTAACTTGCTTTTTGCTTTAATCTTTGGAATGTTTTACTCATCGCTTTGCATTTTCTCTTGGCTTTGCACTTTTCTTTTAGTTTGTGTTACTTCATGATGTAGTACATAATTTCTTTTTTTTCCCTTACCTCCTTACCTCCAAAGATGGAAAACTAAGTGCAGAAAAGGCCTTAGGTATGTTATAAAATAAAATGTATCAAAATTTGCAGCATATTGGCTAAATTATTTCATCTTTATTTCATATCTTTTGAAGAACTTTTCATCATCCTTTTTTTTTTTTTTAGGTCTGACTATTGTCACGCAGGAAATGTGTTCAGCTGACGCTTAGCCATGCACAGTGCACACGTCAAGGACTGAGGCGATTAACAACGTACTTACATATACGTTTGATTTAATTCATTCCACTCCACTCTACACCACACTAGGTTCAGAAAATAAGGGTGCGGGTATGGGTTAGGAATGAAATCGGGGGTGGAGATAAATTGCAACCTATACTGATTGTGAACTGCTCGAGTTGAATGCTGATAAGCGAGTTGACTCGATTTTAGACGACCATGCGACATCGCGCTACACAATGGGGCCAAATGCGGAATTTCCTGGACAAAAAAAACGATATCAAGATTATGAGCAATGGGTCTGTTGCATACTTTTGCTACAGCAAAATAGAACCTTGATTCTTTTGTAAAATTCGGCGAAAATAACGATTCGCACATTAAAAATTTCAAAATCCACTCATTAACTCAGGAAATCACTTCAATTTCAAACAGCCCGCGCTACACTAGACACTATTTGCACCGGTATACCTACTACGACATAGACGGAACCACCCTACCTAAGTAAACAACATCGTAACTTCAAAATGATGGAATTCCCTCTTAAATACATGAACTATTGGCTGCATTTGCTGTCTGGTCTTTTCGGTTTATCAAAGATTACAAAATAATGTAAGAAATGTACGCATCTAAACGAAACGCTCCGCAATGTTTATAAATCCTGTTCATGTTTACATAAACGAGATGGTTCCATCTATGTAGTTATAAGTCGGTGATGTAGTGTCTAGTGTAGCGCGGGTTGTTTGAAATGGAAGTTATTTTCTGAGTTAATGAGTGGACTTCGAAAGTTTTTACTGTGCGCATCGTTATTTTCGCCGAATTTTACGTTAGAAACAATGTGTCATATTGATGTAGCAAAAGTACGCAACGTCGCAACAGACCCATTAATGGCAAGATAACTAAAAACTAAGTTGAATAAACGACTTCACAGCTTAAAATGAGTAGGATATTATATTTTTTTTTACGGAAAATAAAGACTTTAAAAAGTTTCTAAAGCAAAAAACCTAAACCTTTTTTTGTCCAGAAAAATTCATGTTTTAGACCAGTGTCCGCCACCACGACGCGACGCTTCAGCGTGGATGCCGGATCTTGGAAGGGGGACAGTGGCGTCGCGTGCCATTTGGCAACAATGTTTATTATCCAATTAAACTCATGTAAAAGATCGAAATCAGGTGGGTGCACAGTGCACAAGGAAATTTCGATGTATTTAATGAATTTAAATGGAGCAGTTGCATTGTTGCCAGATGGCACGCGACGCCACTGAAGGTGCAGGAATTATAAATTCATATCCATTTATGTAAGAAGTTCTTTGATTTAACCCATTTGGTTGGCAACATTGCATTGAATGAGGTATGAAGTCCCTCTCGCCGCGACTGTGGTAAATAAGCACTCAGAACCTCAATGAATGTTTGAATTTTCCAGGAAGTATGTCACGGCGGTTCTTGGTTCAGTTCCAGTTTAATCAGGTACTCCATCCGGCGATAATTCTGGCTTGGATTCGGGACTTGGTCTGAACAGATTTGATTGATTATTCATTATTCGAACTGAACTTGAACTGGATTCTTATTTATTATTATCTTTTTAACACACCACATTCTTTAAACGATAACTTAAAAAGTTCAGAGACGAAACATTAAATTTCCTCATAGTTTTATTTTTCATCCCTATTAAAACAAAGGGAGGGGAGGTTGGATGAAAACCGACTCATCTGTAAATAATTTTTGTGTGGAAATTGAGTGATTAACATGCTGTATAATAACGGCGAATAACAGAAAAAAAAACAAAAAAATTCCATTTGCTGTTTTTTTTTTTTTTTTTTTTGGAATTGCCCATATTTCGAAGAAAAGCAATAAATATCCAAGTATTGGTAATGTATGATGAAAAATGGTCTTAAAACAATAAAAAGGCGTAATCAATGACTTAATACTTATCAGTTTATAAATGAAAAAATTAACTAAGCCTCTACAGTAGACAATTGTTTGGGCTTTTTTTAAACACCCCCCCCCCCTAAAAACCTCGTTACTATACATTGGTCAAATACCTTTAGTCTCTCTAGCGTTAAAAATAACGAGTCAGTATCTATTCGCACTGAGGTTTGCTTTCTCTCTGCTAATAAGCAACATTGCGTAAACTTAACTTGTCTGAACCTTTAAATGAAACAGAAACCGTCGTCGCCATTTTCAGAATAATTAACACGAAGAGATATATAATTAAAACAAAAAAGGAAAACCTACTTTCTTCTAAAAAAGAAGAAGAAAAAAATGTATAAGTACTGTGAAATAAGGATAAGGGAAATAAGAAAACCCGTTCTTTCATCAAGGTTCAAATTCCCTGGAACTTAGTGATTTAAGTGTTAAAAGAGAAACTCGCACGGCCTTTTTTCCCTTTTTTCCCTTCTTAATAAGTTGTTCGCTTCAGTTAATCCACTAACAGAAAGTAAACGCAGCTTAAACGACTCCTGAGAGAAGAGCCGCTCAAAAACAATACAATTTAACAACTGGCTTTGCTCAGAGCTCGGCTATCATTATTAATCAGTTGTCGGGGGAACTCCCGGTAGATGGAGCGTTTTCCCGGTTTATAAATTGTAACCATTTTTTACCTCGAGGGCCCAGCACAGCGCCTAGCGCACCGCGGTTTTCGATTACCACCCCCCCCCCTCCTTCTGACTCGGACTTGGTACTTGTAGTCAATGTTGCCTTTGAAGGAGTTTAAAAACTAAATAAAATGCCCCCCCGGCCCCCTCCCCCTTAAATACATAGCTTCTTTAAAACTTTAAAAAAAAAAAAAAAAAAAAAAAAAAAAAAAAAAAAAATTAAAATAAATTGTGTCTCATCACTCCGTGGCCAAACAATTATAGAGTTGAGGAAGTCTGTTTTCGTGAGTTTCTTTTAGTAAGTCTCTTGGAAAATTTTAAAAATCATCTCGGTGGAAAGGACGTTTCGCGCTTTCGAATACCTCGAGAAACAAGGTTAATTTGAAGTATGTTTGTCGTTTCACTTATCGATTGGGAACTTCACCTAAACCCATTGTGCGTGGGTCTGAATATTTTGGTCTCTCCTTCGATGGCGCTAAGCACTTTCTCACCTCAATTTTTTATCCTTTCGAATCTAGATTAAAACAAAACTTCTACCCTGAAAAAAAAAAAAAAAAAAAAAAAAAAAAAAAAAAAAAAAAAAAAAAAAAAAGAGATTTGTAAAATCAGTCAAATAAAACAAATGCTAAATTCACCGCAGTCATTTTTGGTAAAATTTACTAAAATCGTACCGAATTTTAAGTTTTGGAATTGTAAATTTTGCATAAGTTTTATTGATTATACAATTTGGATTGTAAATTTTACCAATTGCATCGTTAATTTTACAATCCAAAACATTGTGACTTTTGCAATTAGTATAACTGCTACGCCATGATGGCCTTGCAAATTTCAAAAGTCACAATGTTTTGATTTTACAAAACTAAATTGCTTTTCAAGTTAGTTTCATTTTTTTTCCCCGTGTACTTTTATCATTACGTCTTAAAATCTTCCTCTCATCAACAAGAGTCTGTCAGGTATCAAAAACAGTTTCAAGAGCACGGCGATAAATGCTCTATAGATGCGAAAAACAATAAATTCCAAATTCGTGACAACAGTGGAAAATGAAAAAGAGAGACTCCATGAACGAACGAGTCTCAAATAAATGCCGTGAAAACACTCCTGACCCAGCTCCATGACTGCAGTGTTCACCTGCGGGTGCTCAGCAACATCGTGTTTTCGTGTTCTCTCTAATCATCTCGTAGACGCAGGTTAATGTTGGTGGTCCAGTACCAGTGCTACCAAATTTGGCGAGAAAATTCAAACTTGTTCAACTGTGTCAAACGAGAAATTGCGTGAAATCGTAGGCCAAACGGCAGCCTTGTCTAGTTGAAGTAACATTTCAGATAGAACTAAATGAAATTACGAGAACTCTTTACAAGTTAGAGGTTGTAAATATATATGTATTCTGAGAGCCATAAAAAAATATGTCTTCGGGGGAAACTTATAGTTGGTCAAATCCAAAGCATCCGCGATTCCGCGCGCATCTGTAATTCAGGGCTGCCGTTTTGCGTATAATTATTGCTGTTTTTAAATTTACCGATGACTCCACCGGTTGAGAAAAGATTACAGAGTTCAGTTCAGTGTATTACTGTAATGAACTAAAATGCTCGCATCTGTAATCTTTTCTCAACCGGTGGAATCGTCGATGACTTTGAAAAACTTGCGGATATTTTAATTAATTAACGGAGTTTCCATACCGAGTAAGGAAAGATTGCAGATCAGAATATTTTCGTGCACAACAGTCATACACTGAATTGAACTGTGTAATCTTTTCTCAACCGGTGGAATCATCGGCGAATTGTTAGTCCCGTGACTCTTAGTGTGGTTCGTCGCCTATTCTGTGCAACTTTTTCGGTCGAATGTTTTTGGTGCCATAAAAATTCATTCGAAACGTTCGGTTCCTCTGGCAACCATGCTCTGTTTGTTTTAGTTTATTGCGTTTTTCAGTCCAACTTTTCATTATTGAAGCGGTCTGGCGCAGTACGATCTGAGATCGTTAAAAAGTGGTCAAAAGTCAGTAAGTTAACCCTCGATGGCATGGCGTTATAACCTATAGGTAAGTGGTAACAAGGGGTATTTTTATTTCTGAAAAATCAAGAAATACGGTGCTATTCATTCTGCACGTTTTTACCTATAGATAATATGGCAGATGTGGGGGGGGGGGTAATTATGATCCAGTTGTGCCAACATGAAAAAAATAAAAATCTCTCTTTTTTCCCCACCGAAATCGGCGAAAAAAAATAAAATAAATAATAATTCATACCATATAGAGGGTTGATTACTTTAATTACTCATCGCAATTTATCATATATAAATTTTCAAGACCAATTTCAATAAAAGAGAACACTGTTTACAAGTACTTCAAACTTAAAAATTTCTCTGGAAAAATTTAAATTAAGCAATTTTCCACCGTTTTTGGCCACTTTTTTCGATCTCAGACCGTATCTGTGGTGGTGGTCCACCATCTCTCTCTCTCTCTCTCTCTCTCTCTCTCTCTCTCTCTCTCTCTCTCTCTCTCTCTCTCTCTCTCTCTCTCTCTCTCTCTCTCCTTTCTCTTTCTATCTCTCCCTTCCTCCATCTCTCACCCCTCTCTCTCTCTATCTCTATTTCTCTCTTTATATCATTCATAAACTATCCCTCTCTCTTTCTATTCTTCCCTTCCTCTTTCTATCTCTCCCTTCCTCCATCTCTGTCTCTGTCTCTCTCTGTCTGTCTGTCTCTCTCTCTCTCTCTCTCTCTCTCTCTCTCTCTCTCTCTCTCTCCTCTCTCTCTCTCTCTCTCTCTCTCTCTCTCTGCCTTTCTCTATTTTTATACGAGCATGCAACAACTTAAAAGAATATCTGGATTTTGCAGGTTTACTTTGATTTCACCCACTGTGCGGCCTTTTAAAAAATCTCTCTTGTATTGAATGAATTTGGCTTTAGCGTAATCTCCGCAAACGGCGAGTGAAAGGATTGTTGTCGTCTCCTCAATTAATGGAGGAGAGCCGGGCTCGGGGGTAATTGAAACCGATCTTCTTGTAACGAGGCAAGGTAATTCTCTGTAATTGAGCGTGTACACAGTACTCATTGCCCCCCTCCCGCTTTCGAGAGGGGCTGAGCCACTCTCAAGGGCTACCCCTCATAATTTTTGCCACCGTCGTGGATATAATTACCGCAAACGAGCCTCGCATTTTTCAAACCGCTCAACCAAAGAAGTGGAGTTGCGAATCGAGAATTCCGGAGATTACCAGAATAAAGGAGACGAAGAAAGAAGAAGGGGAAGGAAAAAGAAAAAGGGACAACAAATTGTGTTTAATTGAACATTGGAGGCTCAGTCACTTGCTATACGCCATCATAAAAAAAAAAAAAAAAAAAAAAAAAAAAAAAAAACACAAACCAAAATTGTGAGGAATTAAAATGGAGTATTTGATCGTTGGCATGCGAAATCTGCAGATTAAGCGGCAAACATCTCCAGATTTGAGCTAAAGTGGTAGAGGAATGTACAGGGTGTTGAAAAACTGTTCCCCAATATTTCAGGAGCGAATTCTACAGGTCAAAATAAGACTTTTTTTTTCCTATAAACATGGGTCCGATATTGCAGTCTTTTCGAGGTACAGTGTTGAAAAGTTTCCGAAAAACAAATTGAAAATTTGTCATAACTCCCTCGTGAATTTTTCTTAATGCTCGTAAATAGGTACTCTGTTGTAGTTTTAGGCGTTCTTGCCGATTTTGGCCGTAATATTGCTGTTTGCAAAAATTTGAGGGGGGTTATCGGGGTTTTTCTTGATTTTGCTCACTTTTTTTGGCCAAATTCTGTGAGAACATGCTCTCGGATTCATTGAATTCATAAACGATTAGCATTACTCAAAAGGTCGTAAAAAAGTATGCATTTTTAGGCCTTACAAGTTTTTCCATTGTAAACCATTTCCGAGAAAATCGTCCCTGAAGTTGGAGAAGTCGGTCAAGAATTGATGGAATCAAAGAAAAGGCGATTATTGGCCGACCTCTGCAACTTCAGGGACGATTTTCTCGGAAATGGTTTACAAATTGGAAAATTTGTAAGGACTAAAAATGCATACTTTTTTACGACCTTTTGAGTAATGCTAATCGTTTTTGAATTCAATGAATCCGAGAGCATGTTCTCACAGAATTTGGCCAAAAAAAGTGAGCAAAATCAAGAAAAACCCCGATAACCCCCCTCAAATTTTTGCAAACAGCAATTTCACGTCCAAAATCGGCAAGAACGCCTAAAACTACACCAGAGTACCTATTTACGAGCATTAAGAAAAATTCACGAGGGAGTGATGACAATTTTTCAATTTGTTTTTCGGAAACTTTGCAACACTGTACCTCGAAAAGACTGCAATTTCGGACCCATGTTTATAGGGGGAAAAAAGTCTTATTTTGACCTATAGAATCCGCTCCTGAAATATTCGGGAACAGTTTTTCAACACCCTGTATGTTGCAAGTAAAAAAAAGGGATTTTAAAAAACCTCCTTTGTATTATATCTTTTTATCTAATCATCACAAATGAAGAGCTCTATAAATCAGAACTCATTCAAGAGTGACTGTCAGATTCATTCAATTTAAAAATATCAATAAATTAAAAAAGTAAGCAATTTAAAGTAAAAGTTGAAAACAACTTTTCTTCTATTGTTAAAAATAAAGTGTATCAAAACAATGACCTCGACGTGATCTTCAAACTTGAACTTTCAAGAGATAAAAGGAATCAAAAACATAAAAAGAGAAGATTCTCCAAGCACTCAAAGTGAAATATGACTATTATAGCAACTGCCGGAGTACTCCCGATTCCAAAGGACAGGTTCACAATTGCAAAGCCAATTGTTTGATAGCGAATCGCAACGAAATCTAACTTCCTTTCTCCAAAAATGGCGAAGCTAAATTCACAAATTAAAAGGAACAATTTAAAATTTATTATAATGGGCACCGATAACGGTCAGTCTCCTTTTACCTGCTAAATTTTTTGGGAATGAAAATACTTTAGGAATAGCTACGGTTTAAATGAACACAAAATCAAAAGGTCGATTTGTCAAACTTGAAACGCGAAGTCGGTTACCAATTTTGATCAATTAGCAGTCATTAGTACACGCTCCTTCCGATCATTTAACCCTTCACTGCATGATTTTTTTTTCTCAAGCAAATGTGGATTTTTCAATGTATTAGGTGGTCAAATACATGGGAAAAATAGTGAAAAAAATAATTTGACGGTTTTTCGGTCAAAATTATATTTTTTCTATTTTTTACTCGTTTTTTACAAGTGATATAACACCATAAGAAATGGCGGGAATTTTTTGTATTTTTATTTTTTTAAATTTTCAATTTTTTTTTTTTTTTTTTTACTTTAATTGGATTTTTCAAAAAGCCAATGCCGGAAACTTTATAAAAATAATCAAAATGAGGTCAGTTTGGATACGGGGGCAAGTTTCCCCCCTGACATGATTTCGATCACGAACCCTTCACTGCATGATGTTTTCTCTCAGCCAATTTTTTTTTTTTTTTTGTGTGAGCTCAAAACATACCTTCTCCCGCGTTGACACACCATGCGCCGAAGGCATATCTCAAAACCTGTATTTTATATGAGCGTTTGAAGAATTTGTTCCACCGGTGGAACACCATGCAGTGAAGGGATAAAAGGGAACAAAAAATAAAAGTTCCGTATGATGAGAAATAGTGGAAAAATGTGAAATAGGAATGAAAAGATGGGGATGTTCATCGACTGGAGGTAGAATGACATGAGCGAGAGGGTACTATCGACGAATTAAAGATTGTCGCAAGATTTTCACACATTTTCAGTTATGGGTGTGAGTGTGGGATTGATCTGCAATGGCTTTCCCGCCCCACCCGCAATGGTCTCTCACCTGCAAGGTGTGAAGAGTATGAAGAGTGGCCGAACCCGAACCTTGAAGGCGAAACTTAGCTCGTGAAAATCTTGCGACAATCTTTAAATCGTCGATAGTACATTTGTGTTCAAATGTGGCTCTTTCACACTTTTACTGAGAACAAATGAATAGTCGCATCTGCTGTAAAAACCATCGAAAATCACGAAAATCACACCAAGAAAGTCTAAAATTTAATAATAAACTCAAATAACTGCTATGACGGCAGTATCGTATTGGGGATTCAACGCAGGTATCATGGGAGATCCCTGTCTAAAATGTCACTTTCTCATCGGAAACACAGCGATATACAGGGTGTTTCTAAAACTTATGTCATCCTTTCTACCACGTATTTTTGAGGTCAAAATAAGACTTTTTTTCCTATAAACATGTGTCCGAAAATGCCCCCCTTTTGAGCTACAGCCCCCCAAAGTTTTAAAAAATTGTTGGTTTTTTTGGAATATCGACCAGATTTATGAACCGAATGTCATGAAAATTGGTGTTCCGAGGTACTTTTACAAGTAGAATCCATTAATGACCTCGAAGAATTCAGAAATGAGGTCTGACTGTACTTTTCAGGCAATCTTATACCTTCAACGACACAAATTTTATGTTACGGAAGAGAGATTTGAAAAATAAATAATGAAATCAGATGGGAAAAATTCTTAGAAAGATATTTGGTACTCTTTCTTTTGGTCGATACGACGCGTATTAAGCGAGATAATCGCTGCACAAGATGGAAAAGTCAGCGCTTTTACTGTAGCGGGCGGCCCGAAGAAGCAGCGGAGTGGCGGGTTGCATACTTCCTGCCGCTCCTCGTGATAAAAGCGCTGACTTTTCCACCTTAAGCAGCGGTTATCTCGCTTAATACGCGTCGTATCGACCTAAACAAAGAGTACTAAATATCTTTCTAAGAGTTTTCCCCATCTGATGTCATTATTTATTTTTCAAATTTCTCTTCCGTAACATAAAATTTGTGTCGTTGAAGGTATAAGATTGCCTGAAAAGTACAGTCAGACCTCATTTCTGAATTTTTCGAGGTCATTAATGGATTCTACTCGTAAAAGTACCTCGGGACACCAATTTTCATGACATTCGGTCCATAAATCTGGTCGATATTCCAAAAAAACCAACAATTTTTTAAAACTTTGGGGGGCTGTAGCTCAAAAGGGGGGCATTTTCGGACACATGTTTATAGGAAAAAAAAGTCTTATTTTGACCTCAAAGATACGTGGTAGAAAGGATGACATAAGTTTTAGAAACACCCTGTATTACTCAATTGAGATAGGAATCTCCCACGATGCCTGCGTCTCTCCACCACTAAGCCCGATTGTGAGAGTGAATTTCGTAATTTTTTAGTGTATTTATCGTCATTTTAACTGGTTTTTATGAAAGAATCAACTCTTTCATCCCCTGTTACAAAAGTTTGCAAGAGCCCCATTATCATAACTCCATTAAACATCAACATGGCAATGGAAGCTTGCTGCTACATTGTCAAAATATCATGCAGTCTTCCCGTGCTATAGAGATTCGAGAGAGTAGCGGAATTAAGATAGGAATCTCTCATTATTACTGCTCTATGCCGCCATTACGCTCGCGAATTTTAAAGGATTTTTTGTGTTTAGGAGTGGATCTCGTGAGTTTCCAGTTCTACCATTACTTTTTTTTCTTCTTTTTTTTTCAAGGCTTGCACATCTGAATCAGTCCTTCAATCGCTTACAGCAAAAGAGTGCAACAGCAACAGCCCTAATGTGTCAAATATATATATATATATATATATATATATATATATATATATATATATATATATATAATATATATATATATATATATTATATATATATATATATATATATATATATATATATATATATATATATATATATATTTGGTGATAGAAAACCCACTTATCCATCGTCACTATATTATTCGTCTTAACTCTACTTCTGAACACACGTTTTTATTTCTCCGCACACGCACGCACACCTCTCCCGTTTTTATTTCACAATAGTGTTGCCAGATTCTTTGGCTTTTTCTATGGCTTCTTATCAGTGTTCGTTTCGTCCCCATTTACATCAATGTAAAACATACGGCTTTTTCACCCCAATCTGGCACCTCTGGTTCTTATGGGAAACGCCGTAAGATCTGGCATTATTGTTTCACAAGCAACAGCAGCGTAAAACATCAACAAAAGCTATCTCGATTTATTAATTTACTCTGACAAGCTTCTGTCTGCAGTACGTGCTCCAACGCACAACTTTGAGAAACATCATTGAATATTTTTCAGAGGATTTTCTATAAGAGTTACCTCCTTTTTTCCTGGCCTGTACATACATCAGCTTGAAATCGTCGAGCGAAAAAATGAAAGTAAATCTTTCCAAAATACCGCCGATATTTACATGCGGATAAACGCCGGCAACCCTCACTTCACTGCGGGCCGGAAGAGCGGAAGGGACGTTTTGAGAGCCCTGCGCCTTGCCTGCGATTGAATGCCCACCAAAACGACAGGTCTGCTCGTAAGTCTGTTCTCCCATTTAAAATTACATTGGCGGTGCCCCGGAAGAGCAGATGGGACGTTTTGAGAGCCCTGCGCCTTGTCAGCGATTAAAGGCCCACCAAAACGACAAGTCTGCTCGTAAGCCTGTTCTCCCATTTAAAATTACATTGGCGGTGCCCCGGAAGAGCAGATGGGACGTTTTGAGAGCCCTGCGCCTTGTCAGCGATCAAATGCCCACCAAAAAGACAGGTCTGCTCGTAAGTCTGTTCTCCCATGAAAAATTACGTTGGCGGTGCCCCGGAAGATCAGATGGGGCGTATTGAGAGCCCTGCGCATTGTCAGCGATTAAAGGACACCAAACTGACAGATCTGCTCGTAAGTCTGTTCTCCCATTTAAAATTACATTGGCGGCGCACCGGAAGAGCAGAGGGGACGTTTTGAGAGCCCTGCGCCTTGCCAGCGATTAAAGGCCCACCAAAATGACAGGTCTGCTCGTAAGTCTGTTCCCTCATTTAAAATTACATAGACGGTGCCCCGGAAGAGCAGATGGAACGTTTTGAGAGCCCTGCGGCCTACTAGCGATTAAAGGCCCACCAAAATGACAGGTCTGCTCGTAAGTCTGTTCTCCCATGTAAAATTACATTGGCGGTGCCCCGGAAGAGCAGATGCGGCGTTTTGAGAGCCCTGCGCATTGACAGCGATTAAAGGCCCACCAAGATGACAGATCTGCTCGTAAGCCTGTTCTCCCATGTAAAATTACATTGGCGATGCCCCGGAAGAGCAGATGGGGTGTTTTGAGAGCCCTGCGCCTTGCCAGCTATTAAAGGCCCACCAAAATGACAGGTCTGCTCGTAAGTCTGTTCTCCCATTTAAAATTACATTAGTGGTGCCCCGGAAGAGCAGAGGGGACGTTTTGAGAGCCCTGCACCTTGCCAGCGGTTAATAGCTTACCAAAACGACAGGTCTGCTCGTAAGTCTGTTCTCCCATGTAAAATTACATTGGCGGTGCCCCGGAAGAGCAGATGGGGCGTTTTGAGAGCCCTGCGCGTTGTCAGCGATTAAAGGCCACCAAAATGACAGGTCTGCTCGTAAGTCTGTTCTCCCATGTTTAATTACATTGGCGGTGCCCCGGAAGAGCAGATGGAACGTTTTGAGAGCCCTGCGCCTTGTCAGCGATTAGAGGCCCACCAAAATGACAGGTCTCCCGTAAGTCTGTTTTCCCATTTAAAATTTCATTGGCGGCGCCCCGGAAGAGCAGAGGGGACGTTTTGAGAGTACTGCACCTTGCCAGCGGTTAAGGGCTTACCAAAACGACAGGTCTGCTCGTAAGTCTGTTCTCCCATGTAAAATTACATTGGCGGTGCCCCGGAAGAGCAGATGCGGCGTTTTGAGAGCCCTGCGCATTGACAGCGATTAAAGGCCCACCAAAAAGACAGGTCAGGATTTTTCAGAGGATTTTCTATAAGAGTTACCTCCTTTTTTCCTGGCCTGTACATACATCAGCTTGAAATCGTCGAGCGAAAAAATGAAAGTAAATCTTTCCAAAATACCGCCGATATTTACATGCGGATAAACGCCGGCAACCCTCACTTCACTGCGGGCCGGAAGAGCGGAAGGGACGTTTTGAGAGCCCTGCGCCTTGCCTGCGATTGAATGCCCCCCAAAAACGACGGGTTGCTCGTAAGTCTGTTCTCCCATTTAAAATTACATTGGCGGTGCCCCGGAAGAGCAGATGGGACGTTTTGAGAGCCCTGCGCCTTGTCAGCGATTAAAGGCCCACCAAAACGACAAGTCTGCTCGTAACCCTGTTCTCCCTTTTAAAAATTACATTGGCGGTGCCCGGAAGAGCAGATGGGACTTTTTGAGAGCCCTGCGCCTTGTCAGCGATCAAATGCCCACCAAAAAGACAGGTCTGCTCGTAAGTCTGTTCTCCCATGAAAAATTACGTTGGCGGTGCCCCGGAAGAGCAGATGGGGCGTTTTGAGAGACCTGCGCATTGTCAGCGATTAAAGGACACCAAACTGACAGATCTGCTCGTAAGTCTGTTCTCCCATTTAAAATTACATTGGCGGCGCACCGGAAGAGCAGAGGGGATGTTTTGAGAGCCCTGCGCCTTGCCAGCGATTAAAGGCCCACCAAAATGACAGGTCTGCTCGTAAGTCTGTTCCCTCATTTAAAATTACATAGACGGTGCCCCGGAAGAGCAGATGGAACGTTTTGAGAGCCCTGCGGCCTACTAGCGATTAAAGGCCCACCAAAATGACAGGTCTGCTCGTAAGTCTGTTCTCCCATGTAAAATTACATTGGCGGTGCCCCGGAAGAGCAGATGCGGCGTTTTGAGAGCCCTGCGCATTGACAGCGATTAAAGGCCCACCAAGATGACAGATCTGCTCGTAAGCCTGTTCTCCCATGTAAAATTACATTGGCGATGCCCCGGAAGAGCAGATGGGGTGTTTTGAGAGCCCTGCGCCTTGCCAGCTATTAAAGGCCCACCAAAATGACAGGTCTGCTCGTAAGTCTGTTCTCCCATTTAAAATTACATTGGTGGTGCCCCGGAAGAGCAGAGGTGACGTTTTGAGAGCCCTGCACCTTGCCAGCGGTTAATAGCTTACCAAAACGACAGGTCTGCTCGTAAGTCTGTTCTCCCATGTAAAATTACATTGGCGGTGCCCCGGAAGAGCAGATGGGGCGTTTTGAGAGCCCTGCGCGTTGTCAGCGATTAAAGGCCACCAAAATGACAGGTCTGCTCGTAAGTCTGTTCTCCCATGTTTAATTACATTGGCGGTGCCCCGGAAGAGCAGATGGAACGTTTTGAGAGCCCTGCGCCTTGTCAGCGATTAGAGGCCCACCAAAATGACAGGTCTGCTCGTAAGTCTGTTTTCCCATTTAAAATTTCATTGGCGGCGCCCCGGAAGAGCAGAGGGGACGTTTTGAGAGTACTGCACCTTGCCAGCGGTTAAGGGCTTACCAAAACGACAGGTCTGCTCGTAAGTCTGTTCTCCCATGTAAAATTACATTGGCGGTGCCCCGGAAGAGCAGATGCGGCGTTTTGAGAGCCCTGCGCATTGACAGCGATTAAAGGCCCACCAAAACGACAGGTCTGCTCGTAAGTCTGTTCTCCCATGTAAAATTACATTGGCGATGCCCCGGAAGAGCAGATGGGGCGTTTTGAGAGCCCTGCGCCTTGCCAGCGATTAAAGGCCCACCAAAATGACAGGTCTGCTCGTAAGTCTGTTCTCCCATTTAAAATTACATTGGTGGTGCCCCGGAAGAGCAGAGGGGACGTTTTGAGAGCCCTGCGCCTTGCCAGCGATTAAAGGCCCACCAAAATGACATGTGTGCTCGTAAGTCTGTTCTCCCATTTAAAATTACATTGGCGGCGCCCCGGAAGAGCAGAGAGGACGTTTTGAGAGCCCTGCACCTTGCCAGCGGTTAATAGCTCACCAAAACGACAGGTCTGCTCGTAAGTCTGTTCTCCCATGTACAATTACATTGGCGGTGCCCCGGAAGAGCAGATGGGGCGTTTTGAGAGCCCTGTGCCTTGTCAGCGATTAGAGGCCCACCAAAAAGACAGGTCTGCTCGTAAGTCTGTTCTCCCTTGTAAAATTACATTGGCGGTGCCCCGGAAGAGCAGATGGGGCGTTTTGAGAGCCCTGCGCCTTGCCAGCGATTAAAGGCCCACCAAAATGACAGGTCTGCTCGTAAGTCTGTTCTCCCATGTAAAATTACATAGGCGGTGCCCCGGAAGAGCAGATGGGACGTTTTGAGAGCCCTGCGCCTTGTCAGCGATTAAATGCCCACCAAAACGATAGGTTTACTCGTAAGTCTGTTCTTCCATTTAAAATTACATAGGCCGTGCCCCGGAAGAGCAGATGGGACGTTTTGAGAGCCCTGCGCCTTGGTAGCGATTAAAGGCCCACCAAAAAGACGGGTCTACTCGTAAGTCCGTTTTCCCATTTAAAATTACTTATGTTGGTGCCCCGGAAGAGCAAGTGGGTCCGGGTGACCCCCCCCCCATATCCCCAATCACCTTCCCCAATTTTAGGGGGGCCCCGAAATGGATCTTGCCCCGGGGCCCTCAGAGGTGTAGCTACTCCCTACCTACGGCCTTGACTGCGGTGCTGCGCATACTTTCGGTTCTAAGAGATTCCGCCCGATTCTTATGCGTCCAGAACGATTTTTTGTCTGAATTAAATAATCGCCGTTTGTAGTGTCTTGTTGAAATATCTAATTCGTCTAGCGTATACATATACAGTTTGCTAACATATTATGTTCTCCATTCTCGAATGGAAGACATTATTGAAGGTTTTAAACAATCTGATTTATTCTATCAAAGGGGTCCATTTGTAAGTATCCTATTGGTATAAATTGAAGACATTGATGTCTGTAAAAACGGCAAACCTGCATAAACGTAGTGATGAAATGAAAATACCTGTTTTTATCAAGAAGCGGTAGGTACAGGATGAATTGAGAGTTGGTGGACTTGATTGTGAGAATCGATATGAGCAATATAAAAAGGGGAAATTGCTGACGTACATAAAGTCATTAGCTTAAAGACCACATGGCAACACACATAGATATCTCATAGACGGTGGAAACAACTCCATATTGTTAAAATTAGCAAAGAAGTGCTTCATCAAGCGCCTCAAATATCCAGCTGATAGGCAAAGTTAACAGAAAATGCTCAGGTTATCAAAGGGAAGTCAGTCCCTTCGGAAATAATAAAAAATTGCCTAAAAAATGGCCCAAAACCATTGGAAACCGCAAAAAATCGACTGCCTTCTACTATTGAGCCAAAATGTGAAAGTAGAAATCTAACTACAAAACTCCAAACTTACCTTGGTCTAGTAGGGAATTAGATGATATAGCCTGGACCCACTTTTAGATGCATGTAGTGAGTTCGATGTTGGAATATTTAACTACCACCTGAATTTTAGCGATTTACAACTTTGATTGCCTCTGGTAATCTGAACCAGGGAGTGAAGGGGTGAAGAAAATACCAGTCACCAACGCAAAGACATTAGGTCGTTACCTCAAATATAATAAAGTGCGTCGAGTTTTTTCGTTACCGTAAAGAAATTAACAAAACTTCGGTTTAAAAAAAACAAAAACAAAAACAAAAACACCCGACCAACCCTTCCTTTTTCGCATGAAATGAAACGGATACAAGGGCACTGTCCTCTGTGCATTAGTTGCGCATGATTTCCTTTCATTTCCACTCAGCGTTGCCATTTTCCGAGGGGAGCGTTTATTTTCATTACCCGCCGATCCAATTTCTTAAAATCAAGCTCTCGTCTCTCATCTCGACAAGAGCGGATACAGGAATCTCTCTCTCTCTCTCTCTCTCTCTCTCTCTCTCTCTCTCCTCTCTCTCTCTCTCTCTCTCTCTCTTCAACCGTTTGAAGACTTGTATCAGAAAAGAATAGCAGAGGGGTCCATCAGGTGACTTTAGCTCCTATAGCTATAGTCCGTCCTTTTCCAACACACGCATTCAAATTAGAAAACAGGGCAGAGCTGCCGTTTTGCGTATAATTAATTATATTTTTTCAATTCACCGATGATTCCACCGGTTCAAAAAAGATCACACAGCTCAGTCTAGTGTATGACCGTAACGCACGAAAATACTCTAAGATGTAAACTTATTTCTCAACCGGTGCGCGGTGGAGTCGTCGATAAGTTTGAAAAACTTGCGGGTATTTTATAATTAATCAACGGAGTTTCCTCCGATCGAGGAAAGGTTACAGATCGAACTGAACTGTGTAATCTTTTCACAACCGGTGGAATCATCGGTGAATCGAAAAATGTCAGTGTCGGATAACGTGGATGAAAAAAATTTTGCGAATGGCAACGCTTCCTCCCCCCACCCCCATTTTCTACCATCCCTAGTTTTAGTCTCCTCCTCATTGTCCTCAAGTTCCCCACGTCCCACGACAACTTTTTACACCCCTATACCGTATCGTATACTCAGGAGCATCGCAGTCGCAGGGGACAAGGATGAAGGAGAGCAATCTCAACGGAATTGAAAATAAAGATTAACGGCGCGCATTGGGACCGATTAGGAGAGAAACCAATAAAAATGTATTTCCTATCCCTCTTGTTTCTCTCCCACCCTCACCACCCCTCCCCCTCTCCACACTCTCCACCACCCTCTCTCCTCCGACGGCGACATTTTCTTCCCCCTCTTCACCCTTCAACCACCCACCAGCCGATGTTGTAAAGTGCTTTTATACAGCCTATAAAAACTATTACGTCGTGGTTTTTATCTTTTTTTTTTTTTTTTTTTTTTTTTTTTTTTTTTAAGGGAGTTGTATGGCTAAAATTTAGTGAGGGTTCTTTTACCGATGGCAATGTATTATCAGGCGACAGAGATATTGTTTTGATTTTGCCGTTGTAGGAATAATTACGATAGTTCGACTTCGACGACAACTTACTAAGAGGAGGATAAATGGGTCTGTTGCATACTTTTGCTATTGTGTTATGGAGAGTTGATTTGAAAATCAAGACGTTTCAAGGAAAGCCGAAGATGGCGGTCGAATGGACAAATCAACCCTGCAATCTGCAATCTGCATGCATGCACCGTACGAGCGCAGACCGACGACGACATTCGATATAAAGTCAGCACTTGCCCGGTGTTTTCCTCTGAGGACAAATAAAAACAAACTGTGAGTTAATAACCGTAAGGTGAAAGCACTAGTCATAGACATTAGACACCCCCTAAGAACGGTCCCAGTGAGAGACACCCCAAAAGGCTGATGCCCTGATCTGAAAAGAGGAAGTTATAGTGAGGACTTAAAATTACTTCCAAGTTCTGCTATTTCGACGTTATAAGCATGTCAATGTGCCTTCTAACAATAAGTGCGAAACATTTTGCATTTGTGGCTAAAGAATCTAGAAATTTTGGGTGTCTGTCAATGATGCCGTTCTTAGGGGGTGCCTGTAACTGATGCTTTCACCTTAGTAATGGCAAACAACAACGAGAAAGTAAAATTTACCGGGAGAAATAAAAAAAAAATAAAAAGAAAAAAACACTCAGAATGACACAAAATGTAGATACTATGAGGAGGTGAGTCGTTTGTTTACATTGTAACCAACAGCATGAATTGCCTTCTTTGGCCATCTTTTGGTGCTCGTGGTGCAATTGTGCATGCATGCAGGGTTAATTCGCCCGTTCAACCGTATCGTCTTTTCTGGGTCGATGAGTGGATTTTGAGACCCTCAAAGTGATTTTCACGCGATTTTACTCCAGAACCAACCCTCCATAATGCTGTAACAAAAATATGCAACAGACCCATTATGAAGGATCGTATCAAAATGGGGGCAGTTGCAAGGGTCCTTTTGGTGTTTTTTTTTTTGTTTTTGTTTTTTTTACAAAGGGTGCTCGAAAAGTACACAGATTGATGCTGTTATTTCAAAATTAAACAAGCTAGCTATCTGATATTGGTTATTTTTGAAAAATAACTCATTTTCTGTCGACTGAGCTCATGGTGTGTTTTTCGTTATCAGAAAATATTTGTCAAAATTCGTGGGCGATCAACTGTTGTTTCCTTTTTCAAACTGTCATAAATTCGTAAAAGTTTGTTCTAAGTTCATCAAGTACTTGAAAACATCAAATTTCAGACTTATTGCAGCTGCTTCATTGTATCGAGTCGACATCAATTCCATTGTAAGCTTGTAGTTGGTGTTGATCGTTACTCGTTCGAGTAGGCATTCTGAATCTGATGGACACCCTTCAACCTCTACAATGTGTGCATAATAGTTCAGGAGTCATCAGAGAATCTCCGCAGAGATGTAAGAGTTTCGACCAAAATGACAACTTGAAAAATAACGAACACTCGATAGCAAATCGATATGATTACGATACAATCCTTTTAAAATAGGGATGCATTTGATACCTATAAAGGAATATGTGACTCCGAGAAAAGAGAGCTAAGTATAGGAAATCGGATACAGATAAATATATGAATAAAGATACATTCGATAAAGTTTCACAACTTTACACATCAAGAATTGATGAGATGCTGTGCGATTTTTTGGATTTGCGAAAACCTGAGACTCTATAGAATTGAAAAACAAAAAATGTGTATCGAGTTCCTTAGACGCGAGCGAAGCTTCCCTCCGTGAAAAAAGTCAATGATACTAAAAACTTGGCTCTGTGTCAACCGGATTACGGGATGATAATAATATCATAATAATTGTGGTTTCTTTGCCAGAAAGGTTTTTTTTTTTTTTTCCTTTCTAACTCCTCATAGGAAACAGAAAAGTATTGTGATCATGAAACATTTGAGAGTTGAGTTAGCTCCATTTCTCGGCATTTTGTGACCGCAGGATTCCAAAAACCCCACCCTAAAAATGGTCCGTCCGTCTATCAGTCTGTCTGTCTGTCTGTCCTGGTAAAAGTGTTCCATGAATTTCCATGCGTGGGCATTATTTCCTTGGGCATTTATTATTTTACTATAAAATTTCATGGAATTCCGAGGGCCGTTCATGGAATCCCATAAAATTTTCCAAGTAATTTCATGGAAAAATAATAATTGCCCTCGGAGTTTTGGTCATGGAAATTTATGGAAAACTTTTACCGGGGTGGTTGTCACGAAGCATATTTCCTCAACAGTTATTCTATTTGCATCCATTTGGTAAAAAGAGTTGTTTTTACTTTTCTATGGTATTTCCAGGTTGCCTGGATTTTTTCTTATCGTAAAATTGGGAGGAGGGGGCTAATTACCCCTAAAATAGGCCAAAAATATGGCTTAACCCTCTAAAGACTAGGTTAGTTCACATAAACGCCACTTTTCTGTTTGTATAGGGAAGGTAGTAAGCTGTTCGTACTAGGGGGAGTTGGAATTGCATATACGACGGATTGAGGGCGCCAGACGAAATCTCATCTCTTTAAACTAGATACATCGAGAATCGTGTTTATTCGGAATCCTGATACTGGAACAATGTGAAATAGACTAGAGGAGAAAACCGAGTATATTCGGGCTTGGTCCTTAAGGGGTTATCATTAAAATTTCCTAAAAGGTGCGGCTTAAAATTAGAATTTCTTAAAAATGGCTCTGAATATAAGAAAATAATGTTGCATGACGAGGCTTGGCCGGACTGGGCTGGGAACCAGATGCGTATACGGACTGCGTGTTGAGTGTACCAGTGGCGTCGCGTGCAATTTGGCAACAATATATTCTATCCATTTAAACTCTTGTAAAAGATCGAATTCAGGGGGTGCACGTGCACAAGGAAAATTCGATATATATCATGCGTTTAAATGGGGCAGTTGCATTGTTGCCAGATGGCACGCGACGCCACTGGAGTGTACTGTTCCAAGGCCGGTCATTCAAAAAGAAAAAATCTGAGCTTATACATAAAAAATTTAATGTAATATAATCTATGTATAAAATTGTTAAAATTTTGCTGAAAAAATTGAACGAAAAATTATAAGGTAGGTGACCCAAAGGTGGCCCGGCTCTTAAGGTGGCCCACCCTAGCTTATTTCAGTTAATTACACGAATTGACGATAGATGGCGTTAGTGCTGAGTAGCAGCATGCTATCGCTTCCCCCACTCCAAAAATCAAGAGCATCGGGCGATTCAGTCGGAGCGGAACAGTGCAACGTCCATTTGCGCAGGTCTTCAGCTAATTTTCACGGAAGTAAACAATCGTAAAAGCTAAGCCCTCAAATTGATTCCACATTTGACTTTCAATTCATCATAATCATTATAATTTCTGGTGTAACTAGGGTCTAGATTCCGTTTTCGAACGATAAAATATCATTTGAATACTTATTAATGTTATTTGAAAGGGGTTTGCACACCTTTAGGTGCATCAAAAATATTAGGGGTGGCCACCTTAGGTGCATGTTTTGCGCGATGTCAAAACTCTACTTTTTTCAAACGCAAAAAAACCTCAAAAACAAGCAAATTTTAAAAAAAATGAATTTAACATATGATAGCTAACTGTCTGAATAGATAATTGACATATTTAGTTCTTTTTATCTGTCATGACTTATGCTTGCAGATTGGCCCCAAGCATAGGTATGACCACCTTTGGGTCACTTACCTTACAGTTCCGGTAGAGACATCTTTTAGAATAATGCTTTCAGAAAAATAAATATGAATCTTCACAGTCAAATTCTCAAAACTTGACTTGTGACGCTACCTAACTATTGATCCAGAATCTCACTTCAGGCATGTGAGGAATCATCTTAATCAATTAATTTTAGCGAGCGATGAATTCATGGACTTTTTTCCATTTATAGTTGCTTATTAGTTTATGATATTTATAATCATTTCTTTAAGATGATTACTCAGCATTTTTTTATAGAGCCAATTTCTGCCTCCAGAGCGCTAACGTTCGATTAATGTCAAATTATTGGCCGAAAGTAATTTACATTTTAGAAAACGGAGTGTCAGTTACTAGGTAATCATCTGAAGCACGTCCCTGCAAAATATCTCGTTATTTAACTTCAAACACAAGGCTGAAAGTACCAAAAAATGGAATATCGCAAATAGATTCTTGTATTGACATGCGGTATTTAATTTTTTGGTACTTTTAGCCTTATTTTTGTAGTTGTATATTGACGAGATTCTTTGCAGAGACGTTCGTCGGATGATTACCTAGTAACTGACACTCCGTTTTCTCAAATATAAATTACTTTCGGCTAGTAATTTGACATTAATCGAACGGTAGCGCTCTGCGGTGGCAGAAATCGGGACTAAACGCTGAAGAATCACCTTAAGATAACTTCGACGAGTCTTTTATGCTTGAGTGTTCGAATAATGAATTTAGAGCCACAAGAGCGAAACCGTCTGAAGAACTATCCGAAAAAGAAGAAGCGGCTGAAAACGTAATAATTTAAACTTTTCTCGCCGCACCAAATCAAAACTAGAGATGAAAAACTTTTTGAAAATCATTGGGTTGGGAGCAGAGTAGAGCGTAATTTTTTTGCGGGTACCGGAACCGCACTGCTTCGGAATGATTTGAATAGTCATATAATTGTAGCTCTTGGCTATGAACTAATGATAAAATTCGCCGCGAGCGCGGCAAAAGCTATTCACTTTACTCTCCGCGAGAGCAGAGAAATAAACTGAAACTGTGCATCGCGAGCACGGAGAGAGGTCGGGGCGGATAAACGCATTCATAATCGAATAATTGGGCAAGGAATGAAATTTGCCACGATTTTCTATTCGTTGTCATGTATGAAAGTGCAAGCCCCCCCCCCCTCAAAAAAAAATAAAAAAATAAACGGAAATCGCACGAAGACCTGATGGGAGAGAGGGGAGGAGTTAAAAATAGAGACAAAGCGCATGGAACCAGTTTTAATCAAGAGCTGACGATAAATTTCGGAAAGAATACCGAAACCAGTGGCGGCTCGTGCGATTTGGCAACCATGCAATTCTCCATTTAAAGTTAGGTAAAAGAATCGATTCTTGAGGAGGCTGGCAGCCTCCGGAAGAATCGATTATTTTACATTGATTAAATGGGAGGAGAACACTGTTGCCAAATTTCACGAGCCGCCACTGACCGAAACCGCGGCGTTGAAATGTTACTAGTTTCACAAATAGATAGATAAGTTGGGAAATAATGAAGTTTATACATGTACACTCTCCATTTTAATTATTCCCGACCGCCGCCACACCACTCAGCGCCATCGTGTTAAGAGTGTTGCAAAGTCATTCACTGTGACGAGTAGCGCGAGTTGCATTCGACCGGTGCACGGTGCTTTCCTATCTCACCCCTTCCTCACCCCCCCCCCCTTCCTCATTGCTGAACATTCCAGAGCTGCCGAGTTACGCAGATTTAATGACATTTTGAAATTCACCGAAGATTTCACCGGTTGAGAAAAGATTACAAAGTTTAGTTCAGTGTATGCGACTGTAATGCAAGAAAATACTAGCGTCTTTTATCTTTTCTGAACCGGTTTATTTTAATTAATTAGTGGTGTTTCCACCGGTTGAGAGAAGATCACAGATCAGAGTATTTTCGAGCATTAAACAGTCATACACTGAACTAAACTCTATAATCTTTTCACAACCGGTGGAATCTTCGGTGAATTTCAAAATGTCATCTCCCTTTCTCCGCTACCCGGGATTTTGTGGGGTTTTTCGGACTCGTTTTCAATCGCTCATCGTTCCAAGGGGGAGTCGGTTGGAAAAGTAACTCCCCCCCCCCCCATCCTTTTTGAGGGCTTTTTTTACTTTCTCACTACTAACAAAGTTAAAAATAGAGAAAGTATACTGCAATGGCGCAGAGATTTTCAAGGTATTTTTGTTCGATACTTGGCCCTCTACAATTAAGTAAATCATGATAATTATAAAATAATTGGCTCTCATTGTGCCTAGTACTATCCTAAAGAATATTCATCCATGATATAATATAATAATATTCAATTAAGTTTCAATATAATTTAACCATTTGTGGCTTGGAGGTGTAAATGCACACATTTTCTGTTGCCTCTTCGTCTGTCCTTCTGTCTGTCTAGTGTCTATCTGCAGCCATAAAACGTGAAACCCAGCATAACTTGTTAACCATTCATCCGTATGAATCCAAATTTTGCAGAGATGTTGCTTTTAACATTCCCCAGAGGGACTTTTTTATTGTTTTTTCTTTTGAAATTTTAATGTTTAGGGTAGTTATGTATGAAATATGGTTTCCATTAAAATCAATGGGAAAATGGGTCAAAAAAGAAAAAAAAAATATTTCAAAAGTGGATCTTTGGATTTGGATGAAAATATCAAAGGGGGGTCTAGGGGTCTCCCCCAGGATATTAAAGGAGGGCCTGGGGCTCTCTCCTAGAATATTAAAGGGGAGCCTGGGCCGCCTGGGGGTCTCCTCCAGAATTTTAAAGGGGGGTCTGGGGGACTCCCCAATATTATATTTGATGTGAGAAAGTGTTCGTAGGGTGTTCCCTCTACAGTTTATTCGGACTTATTTCTATGGGCTGCCATGCCAGAATCGACTGTTAAAACGCTGATATCAAAAGTGTGCAACAGCCCCATTCTCTGGGGTAGGTGAAAAGTAAAACAGAGCAGGACGGAGCGGAGGGTTAGAGCTTAGGACCTTGACTGACATTCAACTTCAGGTTTCTCTGAAGGTTTGTATTAAATTTGACTCGTCCATCCTAGACTGGGCTGCTCGTTAGGGTAAAACGGTGGCGCACAGAAAAGGGAGAGCAACGGTAAAAGTTCTCTTATCAGTATTTTTTTTTTTTTTTTTTTTTTTTTTTTTTTTTTTTTTTTTATGAGGATTATGACTATATGTATGTAACTAACAGAGGTTTATAAACGGGCGGTTTTGGAATGTTCATATTTTCCTTCGCTCAAAGGGGGTTGACGCGCCCTGAGCGCGAAGAGTGAGGGTCGTTTAACTCTATCCGGCCGTGGCGTGTATTTTTCCGATGTCATCCTTCCCTGCAGTAAACAATCGTAAACAGAGAGAGAGAGAGAGAGAGGGAGAGAGAGAGAGGGGGGGAGGCTCTCTTTTTTGGGGAAGGGGGAGCTGAACGGGGGTTAAAAGAATGCCGGAAATTGGAAAGATGCAAACAGCAAAACAGCAAACGGGTAATGAAATCGTTGGAATGCGAGCGAAAACTAGTAGCGTCGATTCGTTTTCAAAAAACGGAAACGGAACGCAGGGTCGTGTTTTGCTCCGGAAACACAACACAGTACGCGGAGGGGAGCACAGAGGTTTTGGGACAAAACACTGAATGAAAAGAGTCAAAAAACCCTCCAGTGGATGAAGCTCATCCAAAAATTGTTCCAAAATTCAACGAGAATATTTATGTTTAGTTTCAGGTCGTTTGGTCAACTAAAAATTGGTCTACCTACAGTCTCGAGGTCTAATAAAAAAAAAATAACGTCTAATGACAAAAAGTCTAATTTATTAGGTCCACTGACTAGAAGTCTAATAATCAAGGACGTCTACTTGACAAAAAGGTCTCCAGGCTTTTGGTCCAGAAAAACAGATCTACGATGTATATAAAAGCCTAGTTCAGAAATACAGATATTCAAAAATTGGTATACAAAATTTGTTAATGAACTATAAGAGTAAACAAATCTCACGCAATGCATTGAAAAATTGTTTTGCCGCGAGAACGCGTTTAACCAAAATTAGATGCAATAATGCGAGACGAATATCTGTTAATTTACTTCTTGGGATAAGAAATGTAGAAAAAATAACCATTGAAATTTTAAGCGTAGACTTTGTTTGTTAGTAGACAAAAGAATAAGGTAGACCTATTTTGCAATTAGACCTTATTTGTAAGTAGACATAATTATGGTAATGGACGAGGAATCAGTAGACATAAAATGCTAGTGGACAAAATGACACATTAGACGAAATGGTTGTGGACAAAATAATATATATGTAGTATGGACGTAATTACAAGTTGACCAAAAAAATATCGTAGACGTAATGGGGCTCTTGCAAACTTTTGCTACAGGGAATTGAAGGGTTGATTCTTACATGGAAACCTGTAAAAATGACGATGATTAAACTAAAAAATCACGAAATTCACTCTCAAAAGTTGGGCTTAGAGGTGGAGAGACGCAGGTATCATGAGAGATTCCTATCTAAATTGAGACATAATCTCTGTGTTTCTGTAGAGAAAGTGACATAATAGACAGGAATCAATCTCCCATGGTACCTTTAGTTGAACCGCCGCCGTTACGAACTTGCCGTTGTAGCAGTTATGTGAGTTTATTACTGAATTTTAGACTTTTTTAGTGCGATATTCGTGATTTCCGGTGAATTTTAATGGAGAAAATACATTGTTGTCAAAGTTCACGCCTTGCCACTGATAATAAATTAATGAGAAAACTTTCCGATTTTTGCCACTTTTTGACGATCTCAGACTATAGTGCAGTGGACTAGCGTGTAATTTAGGAACGTTGCAGTTAGTCCATTTAAACCCACGAAAAAGATCGAAAAGTATTAGGTATTTCGTGAACACCTTCGCTTTCGACCTTTTGCAAAGGTTTAAATGGACAAAATACAACGTTGTCAAATGCCTAACTACGCCACTGAATTACGTGACTGATAGCTTTGACTCAAAAGTTGTCTCTGAACTGAAATGCTTTTTGGGAGAACTTTAGTCTTGGTTTTTTTTTCTTATTATACACTCTCTAGCGCATGCAACTCACATTTCAAATTAGATGCCGTTACAGAAGTGGAGTCGCACCTGGACCGATAATCTTTGGAATTCTTCATCGTCATTTCTCATGTTACAAAGTAAAAAGGAATGAAAATAAATATTATCGTTCGCGTTTCGTTGAGGACAGAGCTGCCGTTTCGCGTAAAATTATTGACATTTTTCAATTCACCGCTGATTCCACCGATTAAGAAAAGATTGCATATAGTTCACACCGATTACAAATAGTAGGACTGGAATGCACACAAATACTCCGATCTGTAATATTTTCTGAATCGAAGGAAACCCATTTGATTAATTAAAATATTAATCCGCAAAGTCTTTTAAGGTGATCGACGACTCCACCAGTTGAGAAAACATTACAGATGCGAGTAATTTCGAGTATTCCAGTCATACCCATGGAGCTTAAAATTTGATGGGTCAATCAGAGGATGTCTACTCTCTTGTCTGAACCATTGGCGGTTTCAACCCTCGAGAACGGTGAGGGGGGGGGGGGCGAACTTGAGGAGTATGCCTCCTGGGGGCCTTTCCTTTGGGGGGGGCTTTTTCCTTTTCTGGCTGAACGAGGGGGGCGATCGCCACGTTGCCCCCCCCCATCCAGATCTGCCAATAGTCTTAACTCTTTGCAAATAGGGACACTAACAAATTCCGACACATCGCCTGTATAAGAAAAGTCATAGTATAATTGAATCATTAACTTAATTCATTTAAGGTAATTCTTGACCGATGCGTATACCTATAAAGAAAGTGCGTACTGAAGTAATGACACACCGCCTGTAAACGGAGAGTCCAGAGTTGGGCAAATAGGAGTGTTATCGATTACACGATTACTCGGTAATCGGTAATCTTCAAACCTTTTGATGGAAATTAAATGTACTTTTCGCAGGTAAATAGGTCTTTCCGATATTAGATATATCTTTCCGATATATTAGAGGTAGTTTCAGAAGTGTAGGCGGACCTAGACCGATAATCTTCGGAATTTGTCAACATTATTTCTGATATTACTCGATGAAAATGAATGAAAATGAAATTGAGTGTTCACTTTTCAATGAGGAAAACTTTAAACACAAAAGAATAAAGTCAGGGGCGAATTCGGTATTGATTTGAAGGAGTAAAAGTTGAAAATTCGCCAAAGATTATGGTTTTGGTCCGCCTACACTTCTGAAACGAGCTCTAGATCTGATTCTCCTGCAACTTATGTAATGGGTGGCTTATAAAAAATCAGCCCTGATTACCAGAAAGGCAGAAAATCACTCTCCGAAAGACATAATTACAATTACGATTACACGGTAATCGTGTAATCGATTATCATCTACATCCATCTGCCCAACTTTTGGAGAGTCATAATTAGGCCTGTGCGATGTCTCGTTCGGTCGATCGAAGTCACTTCAATGCCGATTTCCAACATCGGAGAGATGTATCGAAACATCGAAAAATCGAAAAATATCGGAAAATATCGAAACATCGATCCACATCGAAACATCGATCCACATCGAAACATCGATCCACATCGGAACATCGATCGGTATCGAATCGTTAATTTACTTAAAAACATCGAAACATCGATATGCATCGAAAAATCGATCTGCATGTAAGCATACATTTACATCAAAATACCAAAACATCAACAAAAAACTGTCATATGTCTTGATTTTTGTTTTAAAGATCGATTGGAGAAGTGACCAACACGACCCTTTGGTCGGAAAAATCGACATGAATCGATTTTTCGATCTGGATCGAAGTTGTAATGTTCCGATGTGAATCGATGTTTCAATGTTAATCGATGTGGATCGATGTTTCGATGCATCTCATGAGACATCGAACCGCATTCGATGTCCCTTAAACATCGAACGAGCGCCGATGTATCGAACATCGCACAGGCCTAGTCATAATAGTTGAATCATTAACTTAACTCATTTAAGGTAATCCTCGAGCGACGCTTACCTATGTAAAGAAAGTGCGTTATTGAAGTTATTTCTTTGATATGCTGTGATTCCTTCATATCATACCACTCACTGATACCCACTGCTCGATATAATATGAGAGTCACATGAATGATAAAATGACATAAAAAGAATGACATAAAAAGAGCACAACCCCTACCGTCTCTTTGTCTCCACCAGCTCTATCCAGTAGCTCGCGGGGGGGGGGGGGGGGTCGAGAGGGGACGAGGAGAAATATTTTCTTCTTGCAATTTGGTATAGGATTGAATAGCGGGATCGAGAGGGCTGGTTGGGGGGGAAGAAGAGGGGGGTGGATGCGAGAGGGAGGGGGAGGGAAGGAGGAGGCGAAGTCTAGTCAACTACTTAACTCGAGTGCTAATTTTATTATTTGAACTGTCGTCTCGACTCTTCGCGCGCTCTTGTTCTCCATAGTCTCCAGACTAGGCCAATAAAAATCGTATTTTTTTATGCCGGATCTCACGGAGCCATTCGATTTGCGGCCCGATCTGGCTTCCACGCCGTTCTCTCTCGGTCTGTCCGCACGCTTCCGTTTCCAGATTGACATTGACAACTTCGAAGCGTAGATTTCACGTACAGAGACTGTCTTTATTTTGTTTTATATTTATTTATTCGTGCCTTCCCGTTCATTTATCCAGTTTATTCATTATCTATGCACGCGCTTCTGTCTCATTTCCGCATCTCTCTTTTTTTGTCGATCCTTGACAAAGATTATTATCAGTGTACGATGGTCAATAGCTACGACTAGAGTCCCTGTATCAGAGAGTTAAGACAAGTGAAACCATGGGCGCCGCCATTGGATGCGATTTTGCACATTTGTTTACATTCTGAGGGCCGTTGTTGTGTTTTGGTCCACTGCAAAGATTACAGTGCCGAAGAGTTTCTAACGGCTAAAATTTTCACAACCTTCGCTGATCGACATCTGTTTACAACAAACACATTAAAGAAGAAGACTGGCCCCTGCTATCTCTTCGCACGGAGGAAAAGTTCAGCCGGTCTCGGCAGGGGCTGATGGGCAGGGCACTTTCCCGCGCGGGGGTATGAACCAATTTAACATTAGCTCTTATGGAGCTTCGCTCTTCAAACCTATTTTAGTCAATCATTTTAGCGAATACCAATTTCGAGTCTCACATTTATGTTATATAGTGTAGTATAACATACATTTAAACTGAAAATTTGGATCAATTTAAGGCGTCCGTTCTTTAACAATCGAAGTTAATGATCGGTCGGTCATTGTTTACTTCAGCACCCATAACCTATCTGCCGTACTTTCTATCGTAAATATCTAGTGGATAAATGGAGCTGTTGCAAACTTTTGCTACAGGCTTATTAATAGTTGATTATAGGGTAATTCCCTGTAAAAATAACGATTAGCGCACTAAAAAATCACGAAATCCACTCCTAAACTCACAAAATGCTTTTTAACGCGAGACCGTAATGGCGGCCGAGGCCGCGGTTTTCTTATGGCAATTGTGTGCTTCTTCTTCTTCTTCTTGTGTGGTGTTGCGAGACTACCTCCTGTAGATGGCGCTGATTGAAGATAGGGAAACCCAATGCAAACCGCGGCCCCGGCCGCCATTACGGTCTCGCGTTTAAAAGTATTTTGTGAGTTTAGGAGTGGATTTCGTGATTTTTTAGTGCGCTAATCGTTATTTTTACAGGGTATTACCCCATAATCAACTATTAATAAGCCTGTAGCAAAAGTTTGCAACAGCTCCATTGACTGAAACTTGCGTTTAAGTTCGTCAATGTCAACTGTGGCATAAGCTGCTTATCATATCTGAGTACTTTTGAAAACTAAAAGTAATTATCATTCTTTTGAAACAGTTTTATGTCTCGGCTCCATAAGACGCAATGCTAATTTCGTTCATACCCCCGAGCGGGGAAGCCCTGCCTTTGACAGTAACCGGCTTCAATATCTCGCCGCTAGGGGCCAGTCTTCTTCTATAATGTCTTTGATTTACACTTTTACAAATTCTCTCTGGATTCTGGAAATATACATATTCTTGAGGTGCATTTATGATTAAAATTAACTAGTTCATCTGCAATGGGACTCTCGCAAACTTTTGCTATACATGGGATTCAAGAGATGATTCTTGCATGAAAATCTTTCAAAATGACGATGAGCACACTAAGAAATCACGAAATTCACTATCAGAATCGGACTTATTGTTAGTGGCGGATCATGGGAGATTCCTATCTGAATGGGGCAGTTGCACGGGTCTAAAATGTTGTGTTTTTTATTAAGAAAATGATAGTACTTGATGAGCTGAGAACAATGGTGCCTTTGGTTTTTTCCTAAGTGTCCCGGTTTTGGAGATACACACATGTAAAGTTGTAAAAACTCGTGGGCGTAATGACGTCACTACACGAAATTCCCATTTAAAACAATGTATTTTGGGCCAAAATCCCATCTCCGGAACAATGGAACTTAATTAGAAACCAAAGACATATTTGTTCTCAGCTCATTAAGTACTTTCATTTTCTTTATAAAAAACGCAACTATTCAGACCCTTGCAACTGCCCCATTGAGACATATCTCTGTGTTTCCCTGTAGAGAATGTGACACAATAGACAGGAATCTCCCATGATACGCGTTGAACCACCATTACCATCTTGCCGTTACAGCAGTTATGAGAGTTTATTACTGAATTTTAGACTTTCTTAGTGTGATTCTCGTGATTTTTGCTGGTCTTTACATAAGATAGGACTATTTATTTGCTTGTAGCAAAAGTTTGCTAGAGCCCCATTATCTCTTTTATCCGAAAAATACTGTTGGGCCCAATGAGCTATAACTTTAGAGTGGCACATCAATAAGGAACGTTCCGCTGGTTCATTGTTGTCACCTAGGGCGCCACCATCTTGCCGTAAAAATCGATTTTGAGGTTAAGTTTTGTAGGTTGTCTCCGGTCGTTTCGTAAACAAACTCGGGCATCGCCGGAAACGGCCTTCAAAATTTAACCTCAAACCTTGGAATCTGCCGTCCAAATTCCCGCCAAATTCCGAACGACCTACAAAA
Source organism: Trialeurodes vaporariorum (assembly GCA_011764245.1). Classification (NCBI taxonomy): domain Eukaryota; kingdom Metazoa; phylum Arthropoda; class Insecta; order Hemiptera; family Aleyrodidae; genus Trialeurodes; species Trialeurodes vaporariorum. The sequence goes on from VMOF01000220.1 coordinate 64,089,459, forward strand.
TTTAACCTCAAACCTTGGAATCTGCTGTCCAAATTCCGCTTTTTCCCGGGATTCCTTCTACCCTGTGTGGCACAAAGTGGACCAACCCGCTGCCACTCTAAAGTTATGGCTCATTGGTTGGGCCCCTTCGTTTGTAAACAGATGTGCAAAAGCGCATCCAATGGCGGTTCTCCGCACATGGCACAATGGAGCGAGCCAACGAGAAAGGTTGGACAAGGACGATTTTACTGAAATTATAAATTTGAATGTTTTTAGGGTCAAAATGATGATGAAGAGTGATTTTTTAAAGTAATTTTTACAATAAAACCAATGAAACCGCTTTCAAACTTCTACGTTGCGTATTCACAAAGATCTACGCATTTTAAGTCACAACGTCATTTCCGGCTTTGCCCATTAACTCGCTCCACTGTGTGCCCGTAGAGTCTAAAACTCGTTAACCAATCAGAGGTTAATTACCCTCTTGTCTTAACTCTCTACTTACAGGGACTCTAGGTTGAACCAAACGATTGATCGTAGAATGTCAATGGGTCTGTTGCAAACTTTTGCTAGAATGATTAAGAGAGTGCGTTTGATACAATGTAAAATCGGCTGAAAAGTCCATTGGTGGCATCATAAAGTCATAAAATGCAATAATAAACTTACAAGAGGCTTTTAATGAAATCCAAGATGGATGAGAAATATCAAGCAATTTGTATACATGCACCGCGAACAGCCAAGGATGGCCAACTTTGACAACCTCACTGGAGGTAGAGGTTATGGGTTTGTTTATACGTTGTGATTGGTTGTGATCGATATTGTGAGGTTGGCTATCCTTGGATGCTCGTGGTGCATGCATACAAATTGCTCGATATTTATCCGCCAACTCGGATTTCATTAAACGCCTCTTGTGAGTTTATTATTGCATTTTATGCCTTTCTGATGCCATCGATGGACTTTTCTGTCGATGTTACATTAGATTATACAGGCTTAATCCTTGTAGCAAAAGTTTGCAACAGACCCACTGTCATTATAAAGATCCGCGAAACGGCTGGCTTCGAATGTTTTTGTTTTTACCTTTGAACAATGTTTCTAGCATTGGCAGATCCAGCAACTTGGCAACAGTGTATTCTTCCCATTTGATTGCATGAGAAATAATCGATTAGTAAGAGGGTCATGGCCCCCTCATGAATCGATTGTTTATTATACATTTAAATAGGAAGAATGCGCGGTTGTCAGATTGCTGGATCCGCCTATGGTTTCTTGTCTAGTGTCTTATTACAATTGCTTATAGTTTACGTATACCTACAGTGAACAGTGTACACCCAGTTGCAAAACTTCGTGTTGACAAAATGGCGAGTGGCGGCGTGCTGATGATTCAATTAAGTGTTCGGAATGTTAATGTTACAACTCGCTTTTTCGTTATAGTTTTAAGCAGTTTAAAGCTTTTTTTTTTTTTTTTTTTTTTTTTTTTTTTTTTTTTTTTTTTTTTTTTTTTAGTTACTTTAAGTAGCGGCAGCTAATCCTCGTGTTATTATTATTATTATTTTTAAGTTACTTCCCAGATTTTTACCCTTTGATTCCCACTCTCTGACCCAACCCCAACCCCCCAAGTCTCACCGACCATTACACCTGTGAGTCTGCTCGCCCAACTTGCGAGAATCGCAAGCCAGTACGGATACCAAGCAGAGGCCCTGGTCAGGAGCCACTTGGCCCCCCTAGTAGTCCGCGCTTGATCCACTGATGACAGTGGGATATGGGCAAACGAACTAACTAGCATTGGACCAGGTGCCATAACTCATCACAGGCTACTTAATGGCCGTGCCCGAGTTCGAACCCTTGATCGAACCCGAGACCATGCGGTATCTGGCGCACACGCTAAACGCTATAGACCAACATGGCTGACCCCACATGCTCTAGGCGTCCAAATTTGCCTCAATGCTGTTATTGGAAGTCTCTTTTTGCAGAGAACTTACAATTAGCATTTCAGAAAATTTGTCACCACTACCAGGATTTGAACCTGGGACCTATGGGTTGGCAGCCAGATGCTCTAGCCACCAAGCCACCAAGGCCGGCTAAGCTATTTCACAGTCAAGTATTGCAAGATTTTATTATACTTCTGGAGGCTTTTAATTTGCAGTTTCTTTGATGAAATCAATCAACGTTATACGTAAACCTGTGCAATCCCTATTTCACTTCACCAGCTGCGATTCTTCGATAAGTAATCGATCCCCCCCTCCTCCTCCCCGCCCTTTGAGCGGTTTACTCAGGTACTTACTTTCTAATATCATTCTAGACAGTTCTCTCCGAAACGGATTTTCCACCTCAAAGAGACCCTCGTGCGCTCAGACATATCAACTTCCGCCCGCACGAAACATTTCGTTCGAACGTAAAAGCTGTCGCTTGCGGGATTTTCAAGTTCACGGGTTCGATAGTTTTTTCGACGTGAAATATATATTGTATCCACTCGCTTTGTTTTGCGCGCGGATCTTTTTCATGTACCTACTTTTGAGACGACGCCGACGCAACGCAACGAAGTGGATGATTTGCCCGATCAAAAGTTTGCCTCCGAGTCAAGCCTTTTTCCACTCGTTTATATTTCGCTCGGTAGAAACAAGAGAACAAGAAAACAACGTAACTCTGCATGGAGAGAGGAAAAGTCAGGACGGAGCTGCCAGCTGTACTATTGGGTTCAAAATAAACTGTAGGAAATACCCAACAAACACTTTCTTACATCAAAATTATTCTAGGGGGACCCTCCCCCCTCCTTCCACCTCCAATCCCCCTTTACTACCTTCTTATTCGGGAGATTCCCAGACCCCCATCGTTAATGGCGCTAGCCATCGGCCAAGTTACAAAAAAAAAATACCGAGAGAGAACAAAAGAGACAAAGAAGCTAACCTAACCTAACCTAACCGATGAGGACGATGGCGTCTGCGACAGTAACTTTACACGGATGAGAGCAAAATGCGTCGATATGGGTAATTTTGGAACTTTTGTAAGTGAAACGACCTACTTTCACTGATCAAAACCCCTATATCACCCGGTATCAATCTATTCGTCTTGCATCAAAATCGATTGGAAAAAAAAAATCAGAAAGATCGGAATTATAATAAAGGAGAAAACTCCAAAAAACATTCATTTTAGCCGTTCATTTTTTGCATCGAAATTAAATATTCTGGAAAACCACCAGACTCAAGGTTATAGATTAAAGAGGTATTCTCATCTGATTTCACGCCACAAATTCAGTGGCGCGCAGTTCAAAATCACTGCAGCCAAGATGGCCGACAAAAGCAGAAAACGTATACTCTTTGCAGAAAACATTGGATTGTTTTCTGCTTTCCTGCAGAGGGCAGCCGAATGTTTTCTGCAAGGAGTATAGGTTTTCTGCTGTTGTCGGCCATCTTGCCTGCAGTGATTTTGAACTGCGCGCCACTGAATTTGTGCGGCGAAGTCAGATGAGCATACCTCTTTAATCTATAACCTTGCCCCAGACCCCCCCCCCCCAGAGGTAGGGGGAAAGCAAGAGCGAAAATAAAAAAAAGGCGATCACTAAGGGGCAAAAATCCCAAGTTCGCCTCCCCCGTTTGCAAGGTCTGGATCCGCCATCACTGTTTATTACACTAGAAAAAAAGCGATTGTCATGAATATATCTTATTATTGGTCCATTTAAAATGAAGCTTTTATACCTTTAACTGAATACTTGGTGCGTTTTGGTGTTCCCCGGTGTTTTGTAGGAAGTGAACTTGGGCGGCGCGTGGGGTCAAAAAGTGGAGGGGGGCAAAAAATCAACAGCTTTTTTTTTCTTCTTCTTTCTTTCTTCACCTTTCTTTATTCAAAAATTGATAACGTTTTTTTCATTTTTCTTTTTTTCTTTCTTTTCCTCTTTTTCTTTTATTCTCGTTCAAAATTTGTTTTAGCTCCTCGTTCCCAAAAAAGTGCCAAAAAAGTGGGGGGGGGGGGCTGTAGACCCAATAGCCCCTTATACGCGCCGCCTATGGAAGTGAATGTTACGTTTGATCGTAGACGCATGTTTACTAAGTCACAAATATATACTTATCAAATATTTTCCATTCCCCTTTTTAACCGATTTTTCTCTTATTTTGTTGCAGGTTAGTTTTTCTCGCCTAAAATATCTCTCAATCACCGCAAAAAAATCGTAAGTTAGCCATACTTTAATATGAAATGATGATTATGCTGTGTATCAGCTCTATGTATTGAAATAAAGCGATAGTCGAATTACTAGATTCTAGTCATATTACCGGAAGCATAGCCGTAGCCAGAAATTTGTCTTTCTCTCTCTCTTAGCCCATTTGAACGCATGTGTTAGAAAAGGATGGATGGAGGGGCTGTCACGTGACTTCAGCCCCTGTTTCTGCGTCCTTTTCTAACACATGCGTTCAAATGGGCTAAGAGAGAGACAGACAATATCCTGGCTACGGCTATGACCGGAAGCGCAACGATAAGTGAAAGAGAGAAAGTCTAGTACTTTGACCAGGAAATTCTGTTGTTAATACCAGAATATATGGTCATAGAAATAGAATTTCTCAAAAATTGTCAAGAAATCAGTGGCGAGGCGTGAAATTTTGCAACAATGTATTTTCTCCGTTTAAATTCACCATAAAAGTCGAGCGCTTCAGTCATCGGCGATGACCAGGCATTTCGACCTTTTTAATGCGTTTAAATGGGGAATAGGAACGTTGCCGAATCGCACGCCTCGCCATTGCAAGATCTACGGTACAAACACTAAGTTTTCTGTAATTGTACTATGCCTTACATAGCTAGATTCACATAAACAAGAATAATAAAATTAAATTGACCAAATAACTATAAAAATAATGAGACAGAAAATGGGAACGAAAACAGAAAGGGAAAGAAAAACCCGAAACGTTTCGATCAAAATTACTACCTAACAGGACCATCATACAGGATTCACATTACAGGATTCACATATATTGTCATGATTCTGGTAATCTTTTTTTTTTTTTTTTTTCAATGCAAATTTTCCCAGAATATTTAAGGAAAACTCGTATAAAAAAAAAAAAAAAAAAAAAAAAAAAAAAAAAAAAAAAAACATTTGAAGGGATGCAGAGCGGCGTAGTTTTGTCAAAAATATCCAAAACTTTTCGTTCTTTTTTAATGAGGCAACATTTGCGATTTTTGAGTAGTGAATTCTTTCAAAGCATTTGAAATTTCACTTTAGTATAGAAAACTGTGAAACCACATTACCCTGCGACCGGAGGGTCTGAGGCGGTCGGAGAAGGGTCCCAACTTTTTTGGGGACTATATCCGCGCTTAGTCACCGTCACAACTTTCCTTCAGAAAGAGCCTTTTCATCTCGAAATGTCAATTTCTTTTTTGACCCTCCCGAAAACCGTGCCGCGAGCCGTCATACTTAAAGCTCACCGACGCGAGACGGGTTGCAAGCATTTCAAGCATCGCCGAGTACATCAAAAAGCTTCTACTATTTATTGAGTTGTAACTCTTAATTAGGATGAAGCCGCTGCTGCGCGAAAATTAAGACACCCCCCCCCCCCCCCCCCGGCCCACGCTTCTCGTGCCTCACCCAAAGATCCCAAAGAGAGAGAGAGAGAGAGAGAGAGAGAGAGAGAGAGAGAGGAGAGAGAGAGAGAGAGAGAGAGAGAGAGAGAGAGAGAGAGAGAGAGAGAGAAAGAGGAAGAGAAAGAGAGGATACCAAGCGACGGCCCTTAAGTCTCGATGGAAGAGTGTTACATATTATGTCGCTCATTTTCGCCGACTTTCAAGCAAGTGGCGCTGACTTAATCACCAAAGGCTATAGTTTGAGCTTTGACCCCTTCGGATCAAACGGCGACCTATCTCGCCTCGCCTCGCCTCGCCTTAGCCCCTCCCCCCCTCTCTTCTCCCTGCTCCTCTCCTAGACCCTTGCTCTCTCGTTGTAAAGAAGCGTCACTTTCCTCCTTCCCTTTCAACGCAACCGCAACCGAACGAATGGAAATTATGTGCTTCGCAAGCCGCAAATGATCTATCGATCATCGATCACCAGTAGCGCAACACCGAGAGTTTCTTCATCTCTCTCTTTTCTCCATTAAAAAACGTATGCTGGACAAGGATGGACAACGGGATAAAACCACCTCTTTCTGTCCTTTTCCTACTTATGCATTCAAATGGGAAATGAGAGAGATGGAAGAGATCCTGGTTGCGCCAGTGTCGATCACTATATCACACGAGACAATTTTTAACCAGTACTACCGTTTTTCCTATTATTAATGACATTTTTCAATTCACCGGCGATTCCACCGGTTGAGAAAAGATTACACATAGTTCAGTTCAGTGTATGACTGTAATGCACTAAAATACTCTGATCTGTAATATTTTTCTCAACCGGTGGAGTCCTCGATGACTTTAAAAAAAAAGTGCGGATATTTCAATTAATTTAGGGCGTTTTCACCGATTGAGAAAATATTATACAGTTCAGCTCATTGTATGATTGTAATGAATAAAAAAAAAACACAAAAATACCTACTCGGATCCGTAATAGTTTCTCAACCGGTGGAGCCGTCGATGACTTTAAAAAAAAACTTGCGTTCATTTTAATTAATTAACGGCGTTTCCACAGATTCAGAAAATATTGCAGATCAGAGTACTTTCTTACATAACTGCAGTCACACGGAGAAAAATTTCTGGTTGAAGTTGCGGAACGTATATTATTAAAATAATAAGGTGATAAGAAATTCCTTTTAAAACTATAGGAATTATTTTGATCCAACGATTCTTTCTTGTGATTCTTCTGAACCATCAGAACGTTCAATTGGGCCAATGATAATTCTCGTTGAATCAATAAGAATTCTTATTATTTTAAGAGGAATTTGTTTTTACCCTAATTTCTTAATATGTTCCGTAATTTCAATCGGGAATTTTTCCGCGCGCATACACTGAACTAAATTGTGTAATCTTTGCTCGCAGTCGGTAGAATCATCGGTGAATGGAAAAATACCATTGATTGTACGCAAAACGGCAGCTCTGAATTCACGAGACAATTTTTAAGGATACTTCCGCTTTTTTATGTCGATCGAGATGATATAACTGATTTCGGGTCAGTGATGGTCAAAACTCAGTTTTTGAATATAACCATGAATAATTAACTAAGATTATTCGCATTATTCTCATGTCACTCCTAAGTATATCTAAATCAAAGTGTTGACACTATACCAGTCATTCATTTTATAACAGATGAATATGCTGACAGTGCCATAACTTCGATTTACTATCTAATAGGTATCACATGAGAATAATACGAATATTTTTAGTGAATTTTTTATGGTTACAACTTACTCAAAAAATGATTTTTGCCCATCACTGTTCCACGGTAAGCAGGGCATCGGACCGCGGAAAAAATCGGTTCGGGTTCGGTTCGCGGTTCACACTTCACGAAAAAAAAGGTTCGCGGTTCGGTTCGGGTTCACGCGAATTTCCGGACCGCTCCGAACCGGTTCAGACATTTGTGAACCGGTTCGGAGCGGTTTGGTTTGGAGAAAATTTGGTCGAGGTCGAACATTTGCGGCGGCAGTTGAGAGGGTCAAACAACTTAAACGTATTTAGTTTCATTGATTTCATACTTCAACAAGCCCTATTTGCTGCTGGGGCAAAGTTTCGCAACAGACACATAGCTCAGAAAGCAGAAACAGAAAAAAACTGTGGACTAATAGAAGACAACATGGGATAGAATGTATTGGTTTAGACCCTTATAACTTCAAACGAATCAGTAGACCAATAAACGTTCAGTTGCTTCAAACTAGTTTAGATGCGTGACTCTGTGTAATCTTTCTATGCGAAAAGGGTTCGATACGAAAACTGCGATTTTGAGATCCATTAAATACTCACAGAGTAAATGCTCAAACTTTTCGCTCTTTCCCCTTTTCAGGTTTTTTTTCAATACCTCTTTACTAAGTCGTCGAACCGGTTCGAACCGGGTTCAGCCAGTCGGTTCGGTTCGGGTTCGGGTTCTCCGCCTCAGTGGAAAAAAGGTTCGCGGTTCGGTTCGCGGTTCGGAAATTTGGCGGTTCGGAGCGGTTCGCGGTTCACGGTTCGGTTCGGTCCGATGCCCTGACGGTAAAAGGACTTTTCGCTGACGCCAAAAAATGTTACAGGCATCAGTGGCGAAGCGTTTGAATCGCCGGCAACGTTGCATTTGGTCTATTAAAACCCACGGAAAATATCGAACTATCCAGGATACGGCAATGACGATCGGATTCGACCTTTTCTTCGGGTTCGAAGGGACAATATGCCACGCTGCCAGATTGAACGCTTCGCAGATGCTGGATCCGCCTTTGTAAGGGACTGGATCCTTCCATCCACCCTTCCTTCCTCGGTGAGGAAATCATGGAAGATATTTTAGAAAATCAAAAATCAAAAATACTAAAAGTTGCAAAGGTATTGAGAAAAGAGCAAGTTAAAAGGAAAGAGGCCGAATTCTTCATCAGAAGAGCTCCCGTACTTTCGATAGGGGAAAAGACAATGATGAAACATATAATTTTAAAAGTATTCTCAATCTCATCTTAAGGATTCAGAAGCTCTTAGGAAATATCCGACCCTCGTCTCACCCCGCCCACCAGCGGTGCCAGAGGCTTTCGGAGAAGGTTTTGTTTCAAAGGCCCTAAGTGTGTCAAGTGCGCAAGGAATCATTGGAGCAAAGAGTGCCCCAAGGGTAAGACCCTTGACGTCTGATGCCTGTGTGAAAAATGTGGAAAACAAAAAAAAAGCATCCAGCCAAGACGAGGCAGCGTTGTAGGCAAAGAGGTGCAAGAAATGTACATGCAAACAGCATATCGCGAGTAAAAAATGACAAAGCAATAGTAGCCGGCAAAAAATAAAACTGTTGTTCCTCCAGCGAAATTATTCTTATCGTAAGAACAGCGTATCATACTCTAGTTTCTTCAAAAACAACACGGATACAAATTTCTGGTTGGAATGCGGCTCTTGCAAACTTTTGCTGTAAGAAAATAAATAGTTCAATGTGATGTAAAAACCAGCGAAAATCACGAAAATCACTAAGAATGCTCAAAATTCGGTAATGAACTCACATAACTGCTATAGCGCCAAGATCGTAATGGGGGTTCAACGCAGGCATCATAGGAGATTCCTGTCTATTATGTCACTTTCTCTACGGGAATGATACCAGCGTCTCTCCGCCATTAAGCCCGATTCCCGATTCTGAGAGTGAATTTCGTGATTTTTTAGTGTACTCATTGTCATTTTTACTAGTTTTTATGCAAGAATTAACTCTTCAATCCCCTACAGCAAAAGTTTGCAAGAGCCCCATTATGGAAACAAGGAGAAAAATTTCTGATTGAAATTACGGAACGTAGGAAAAAATTGGGGTAAAAAGAAATTCCCTATAAAATAATAAGAATTCTTATTGATTCAACCAGAATTCTTATTCTTTCTTGCGATTCTTCTGAATCATCAGAACGTTTATTTGGACCAATGATAACTCTCGTTGAATCAATAAGAATTCTTATTATTTTAAATGGGATTTTTTGTTTTATCCCAATTTCTTCCTACTTTCCGTACTTTCAATCAGAATTTTTTTCTCCGTGAATAAGTAATATTAAATAAGTATACTTTGGGTGGTAATGGGTCTGTTGCATACTTTTGCTACAGCAATAATATAGAATCTTGATTCTTATGTAAAATTCGGCGAAAATAACGATGCGCGCATTAAAAACGTTCAAAATCCACTCATTAACTCAGGAAATCTTTTCAATTTCAAACAGCCCGCGCTATACTAGACACTATTTGCACTGGTATCCTACTACATAGACGGAACCACCGTGCATAAGTAAACTACATCGTAACTACAAAATGATGGAATTCCCTTCTAAATACGTGAAATATAAGCCGCATTTGCTGTCTGGTCTTTTCGGTTTATCAAAGATTACAAAATAATATAAGGAATGTAGCATCTAAACGAAACATACATTCCAATGTTTTTAAGTTCTGTTCATGTTTACATAAACGAGATGGTTCCATCTATGTAGTTATAAGTCGGTGATATAGTGTCTAGTGTAACGCGGGTCGTTTGAAATGGAAGGTATTTTCTGAGTTAATTAGTGGATTTTGAAAGTTTTTAATATGCACATCGTTATTTTCGCCGTATTTTTCGTTAGAAACAATGAATTATATTGATGTAGCAAAAGTACGCAACAGACCCATTCCGTCAAAATGGCTTTGGTTATCGATTTTTCCGAGACAAACAGTGCTTTTCGGCATATCAGAGTGACTCTAATAGAAAATGCTGTATTTCAAAAAAATACCGCGAGGAACCAGAGATGTGGCACCATCGCGGCTACGGTCACCGCTTGCTAAGAAGTCATGGGCGATGAGATGAGAATCGTTGCCTGGAACTGTAACTGCTTGTTGCGTCATAAAAATGACGGGCAAGCGCTTCATTCTCAGCGAAGAAAAAGTAGATTTGCTGCTCTTTTCTGAAACACATTTTATAAGCGAATCGTATTTCCGAATACCAGGCTACAGCTTTTATCACGCCTCGCATCCCCTCTAAAAATCTTCGGGCACCGGCTTGTTGCATGATCAGGTGCAATAAAACTCATCATCATTATTTGTTTTCTCTACAGGAACATAAACTGAGAAAAATGAAAACATGCTCATTCTGATGTTTGGATGAGATGAAAGATTGGACCTAGAGCAAGTTGCAATTAGATGGGAGATGCGACTCTCCCCATTATAACCCGTTTATTCGGCCACCAACTTTGACTTTTGTTAACCCTTTACAGACCAGGTTTGATCAAAAGAATGCCACTCTTCCATTAATATAGGGAGGGTAGTTAACTATTCGAACTCGGGAGAGTTGGAATTGCATATACGACGAATTGAAGGCGCCAGAAGAAAACCTTATCTTGTGTTTTTATCGAGAATCGCGTTTATCCGGAATGATGACTGAAATAATGTGAAATAGACTAGAGGAGAAAAACGAGTATACTCGCGGGCTTGGCCCTTAAGAGGTTAAAAGCGTTTGTTGAGTCTGTGAGTGGGTTTTTGAGACTTTCCGATGCTTTCATTTTAATTTTCAATTTTCACGCGATTTTACGGATAAATAAACCCTATACAGAACTGTAGCAAAAGTTTGCAACAGACACTTTCAGAAAACCTTAAGGCAGGCAGCGCACAATGATCTGAGATCAAAAAGTAGTGGCAAAAAATCTGGCAAAGAATTTTTGTTTGTTTTTTCAAAAAGTCATAAAAAAATCATCGTTTCCAACCTTGGTATCTTATTTAGAAACTTTCCAGGTACATTTCTGGGTTTAAATTACTTGCTAGATGTGGTAAATTTGTTTTGAAAAATTGTAAATGATAAATTGATGATAAATTTACTTTCTGATTTTTAACCACTTTTCGATGATCTTAGAGTCTAAGATTCGTCCATTCAAACACATGAAAAAGATCGAAGTATTGGGTGTTCGGTGAACACCTTCACGTTCGACCTTTTACATGGGTTTAAATGGTCAACATACAACGCTGCCAAATTGCACGCTACGCCACTGTCTCAGACCATAGTACAGTGCCTATACTTTGACAACTGGTAACGCACGGCCAATGTGGCAGTGGCACAGTTTCAATCTCACCGACTCATTTGAATTAATTAAGGGGCGTAGTGGAACTGACCTTTATGTTACCCGTGTAAAAATGGGTCATCTTTTGGTACATATTCCTCAGGATTGATTTGAGATACAGCAATGAGATTTTGCATACATACTGCTTATTACGTCCTGGAGCTATGGAACCAAACATTTTTAATTTTTGCGCATCTTTAAGTTTAATTTTTTGAAAGTTCAAAAAGGTGTACTTTTTTACGGTTTTTTTTCTGAGCTTTAATTTTTTTTTTTTTTTTTTTTTTTTTTTTTTTTTTTTTTTTTTTTTTAAATCCACAGCGGCACAAGGACTATTATTTTAATTCCATTGCTCAAAGTTGAATTTATGAACTCTTAAAAAAAATTATGATCATAGCTTCATTAGTTTTTGAGAAGTGTACCGGAAGGTAACAAAAAACCAATTTCGGGAAATTGGAGAAAACAAAGAAGAACAAAAACAAAAAAATTACTCAAATTTACATGTTCATTTTTGGTTTTATAGGGGTAGTCTGTGTTTTATCCGCATCATATTTAAAATGCGTCAACCGGGATCTCTTCCATCTCTCTCATTTCCCATTTGAATGTATAAGTAGGAAAAGGACAGAAAAAGGGGGTTTTATCCCCTTGTCCATCCTTGTCTAACATACGTTTTTTAATGGAGGAAAAAGAGAGATGAATATATGCGTAGTTAAAAATTGAAGTACAACTTATCATATACATTATTTTGTTTAGGGATAGATGCTCTACAAGAACCAATCAAATAAATAGGTTTACTAGTTCACTTAAAAGATTTGTGTCTAATAATGAGTCACTGTGGGTAGCCTCATACCCACTGGCGCAACCAGGATATCTTCCATCTCTCTCATTTCCCATTTGAATGTATGAGTAGGAAAAGGACAGAAGGAGGGGGTTTTATCCCCTTGTCCATCCTTGTCTAACATACGTTTCTTAATGGAGAAAAGAGAGAGATGAAGAAACTCTCGTTGCACTGGCGCAACCAGGATATCTTCCATCTCTCTCATTTCCCATTTGAATGTATGAGTAGGAAAAGGACAGAAGGAGGGGGTTTTATCCCCTTGTCCATCCTTGTCTAACATACGTTTCTTAATGGAGAAAAGAGAGAGATGAAGAAACTCTCGGTGCGCTACTGCTCATACCCCATTGCTCCCTAGAATCTCTCCTGAAATATGGCGACGCATGCTGTGACTTGCGCATAAAGAGGCCGACGCGAGAGGCGTAGCCGCAAAAACATGGGATGCATGGAGTGACAGAGGGACGAGGAAGGGAGGGACGAGGGTGGTAAATAATGAAAGATGGGACCGACGCGACGCGACGCGACGTGCGACAGCAACGAAGGCCGGTCACAACGAAATTGCGGCATTATTGCACAAGGAAACTGGGACGAGCATCAAATGAAAAGACCAGAAAAAATTAAAAAAAAAAAAAAAAACGAAAGTGGAAAAAAAAGAGGGGGAAAGTCAAAGCTTCCACACCTGTATGTACTGACAAGTTATCCAACGGCAGTGATAAATTAGGTTTTTATGCAAAGATTGCCATTCGCGCGAAGCCTGGTTAAATGTTGGCCACCGAAGATTATAAAAAAAGAGTGAAAATAAGAGAAGAGGTAGCAAAGAGATGGAAAGGGGGGGGGGTACAGACCGCAAGTTAGAGCTCGTTTCAGAAGTGTAGGCGGACCTAAATCATAATCTTTGGCGAATTTTCAACTTTCATTCCTTCAAATCAATACCGAATTTGCTCCTGACTTTATTCTTTTGTGTTTAAAGTTTTCCTCCTTGAAAAGTGAACTCTCAATTTCATTTTTATTCATTTTCATCGAGTAATATCAGAAATAATGTTGACAAATTCCAAAGATTATCGGTCTAGGTCCGCCTACACTTCTGAAACTACCTCTATAGCACAGAATAATACAATCAGAACGGAAACTCCCATAAGAGCCAATGGAAGCAAGTTTGGAATTTAACGGCACCAATAGGCAACGCTGTGGTCCTATATCCCAACATGGCGGACGAGTGTGATTTGTGTTGAAACTCATTTATTTCTGTAAATTCTGGAAAGAAATCTTAAGTTTCCGGCCTCACTTTTATTCTATTGGCATTTCAGAATGAAAATTTCGCGGATCATGTCCTATATTTTTTTTTTCGCGCGCGAACCCAGATGTAAACATCCTATATCCCAACATGGCGGGCGCGAAATGAATTTGCTTCAAAATCCGACAGAGTTTCCGACTCTGATTGTATTATTCTGTGGTTATAGTTTGGTGAATGTGCGACGCAGACAAATTCTCAAACTATTAGTCGGTCCTTTTCGGAAGAGCATGTTTAAAATGTGGGGGCTGGTAATCTTTGGAACTTTCCGAATTCGAACACACGTTCTCATTCAAAGGAATATAGAGCTAGGAATGGAACGGTATTTTTTATTTTAAAACTTTTACAGTTTCAATGACGAAGATTTCCTCTTCGGCAGATCCGGTTCCGAAGGACGCTGGAGGGGATGAACTTGGAATTTATTCTCACCCCTCGTCGCCCCTTGCCGTTTCTTTTTTGTGTCGCACTTCCTCCTCGTGTCTTGATTTCGTCACTCACAGACATTATAGATTATAGGCGTAGGGGGAAATAGGGGTAAGGGGGGGATTAGCCTCCCCCAGAGGTCCTTTAAGTCCCCTACCCCAGAAAATTTTGTAAACAAAAAACGTTTTATGTATGTATGTATTTATACTAGAGGCATGTTTCTGCCACAGAAACGCGTGTTTGCAGGAGTAAGGGCAAAAGTTGCCCAGTAACAAAACGCTAGAATAAGTAGTAATTTTTATATTTATACTAACTCCTAGTTAATTGGTTATAAGAATATGGATTAATTTGTTTAAGACAAAGTATATAGCCATCAATAAAAAGACTACAAAAAAAAAACAAAAACAAAAACGTTTAGCCACTTGGCCTTTTGATTTGGCATACATCCCAAAATTTTGGCTCTCATGAAAAATTTAAGGAGCAAAAGCAATAAGGTTGCGTGTACCAGAGATTGGGTTTTCTTCCCAAAATTTGGTTAGATTGCAAGTGAAAAGGGGAAATGAAATGGCTTTATTTTTTTTTGCTCGAGAAGAAAAAAAAAAAAAAATGAAGATAAAAAAAAAGACATTAGTTTTTGGCCACTGCTCAGCCCCCTCTAGGAAAATTCTTAGTTCCACCTATGAGATAATAGAGCATTTTCATGCATTGTAGTCGCATGTAATACCATCTATTTCCATTCCTTAGCGAGCAGGTTCGAGGTTATGTAACTAGGTTGGCGAGAGAATGTCGAGTAACATTGGCTTTTATGGGAGGAAATGGACTAATTGTAAGTATGAGGTTATCAATTGTTTTGGGCCATACATTTAAATTGATTATGTTTTCAGTAATGAACAACTTCCCTTAATGCCTTAAGCATTTTTCCAAAAAAATAAATAACTGTCGAGAAAATTTTTTCCCGGAAAATTGCTCGGGACAGTAAGAAAAAGCGGTTCCTTCTCAAAAAATGGTCAATTTTGCCAAAAAATTTCCCAAAACCATTGAAAACCGCGAACAGACCACTTTCTCCCAGAAGAGCCAATTTAAAAGTTGTCAACCTTTATAGGTCACATAATCTTTAACCTTGTGTGCTCTGGTTTGGAGTTAGATGGTATTGAGTCATACATTTTATAACTGAACTGTGTAATCTCTTGGTCAACTGGTGCTCTATGGCCTGAAATCGTCAAAAAGTGGCCAAAAATCAAAAAGTGGCCAAAAATCAAGAAGTAAAATTCTCATCAATTCATCATTTATAAACTTTTGAAACCAATTTTAATAACACTTTTAACAAATTATTTAAATCTAAACATGTCACTAAAAAATTTTAAATTAAGCTTAAAATGTCAAAAATGATTATTGTTGATGACTTTTTACCGCCAATTTGTTGCAATTTTTTTTTCAATCTCTGACCATTTTGCGGTGAAATAATCGGCGGAAAAATGTCTTTATACACAAAACGGCAACTCTGTAATTTTAATTAATTCTGCCATTGACAAATATGATAGCTTAACGAGAAAAGAAAGGAAATAAATTAATATTTTCAAATAAATATAATCTTTTCTCATGTTTTTTATTTATCCTTATCTTTTCATGGGGGAAAAAGAAGGAAGCGAGAAGAGAGGAGAACGAATTCGTCTTTGCATTATTCACTCGCTCATGAATGCGTCACACTCGTAGGCACCGCTCTCTACCTCTGTACTTGTCAGGACCCGATACTCAAAATGCATCAGCTCTAATCCCGCATATTCCCTGCAACGCACGTTTTCCACATGCAACCACGGATAGTTAAGGGATCAGATTTTTGAGCATAGCTAAAGGGACTCCATTACCATTTTTGTTCCTATATACAGACGTAGGAGCAGGGAGCTCGTTTGTAGCTCCGCCAGGGATTGCCGCGGAATTTCAGCTATTCTTATTCAAATAATCCGCAAGGATAGTAACCTCACTAATAATGAATCCAAATTATGAAACAACAGAAGCTATTTTGTTTATATGTATAGTCATGAGTTGGGCTTCATCGCAGAGCCCCACAGTTCATGGGGCCACGCAACAACCTTTCCAAAAAGTGTCGCACTCCCCCATAGTGCGTGGGGCCACGCGACACTTGAATTTGGTCTTAAAAAAAGTGCCTTAAAAGTGTCGCAGAGCCCCACAGATTTTTAAAGATTTTTGTGGGGCCGTGCGACAAGTAAAATATTAATTTTTCCACCATCTGACCAAGTGTCGCCAATCAAGTGTCGCAATGCCCCACACAACCCTGATATTGGCAAACCTTGATCAGTTCTAGCTTTGATTACTCACACGAGCTCACCTCCAATCACTCAATGATAAGAGTTCTTCTTTCAAAAGTTTCTGGACTAGGGGACAACTTTTGTTGAACAGCTGTGGGGCCGTGCGACGCTTGAAAATGTTTGAAAATCAAGTGTCGCAATGCCCCACAATCTTCTCGATTAAAATCCTAATTTTAGTTGTTTCGTGGGGCCACGCATAACACTTGGTCAGATGATGGAAAAATTAATATTTTACTTGTCGCACGGCCCCACAAAAATTTTTAAAAATCTGTGAGGCTCTGCGACACTTTTAAGGCACTTTTTAAGACCAAATTCAAGTGTCGCGTGGCCCCACCCACTATGGGGGAGTGCGACACTTTTTGGAAAGGTTGTTGCGTGGCCCCATGAACTGTGGGGCTCTGCAACGTAATCCATGAGTTGCCAGGAGTGAAACGGCCCAAAGTGCAAAAGATAGGAAAACCCTTGAGGGCGATCGACTCTATTTGCCAAGTTGAATCGATAGAGGGGTCACTCGGAGGGTTCGTGTGACATCACCTTTTTGCTCATGTTAAAGAGTCATGAGTTGCCTGGAGTGAAACGGCCCGAAGTGCAAAAGATAAGGAAACCCTTGAGGGCGATCGACTCTATCTGCCAAGTTGAATCGATAGAGGGGTCACTCGGAGGGTTTCTATGACATCATCCTTTTTGCCCATGTTCAAGAGTCATGAGTTGCCTGGAGTGTAACGAAGCGAATAGGCGCGGATTTACCATTACGCGAAATACGCTACTGCGTAAGGCCTCAGACCTAAGAGGGGGCCTCACTTCTTAAAGGGAAGAAAAGAGAAAAAAAAGTGAGGAAAGGTAGAAAAGGACGAGGAGAAAAGAAAGGGGCGGCAAAAGGAAGGGGGGAAATGATTCGATTTGAGATTTTTTGAGGCCCCCTCTCCGAACTTGCAATGTGACGATGACCAGACTCCTGAATATCTACCATCACGGAGAGGCTCCATAATTTGAGGAGGAAAATAAAATATCGCAAAGAGTCCAGCTTCTAAAGCCGGTCGTTGTTTGAGAACCTACCCCGTTTTATTCAATACCTTGGGTTCTTTTGATAGTCCGAGGTGTCCTTCTAAATAAGTAAGTGTCGAAAAGGTGTGTCAATATAGGTACACCGTTTTTGAGAAAAAAAAGAGGCAAAAATTCCATTGATTTTCAAAACTTGAAGGTATTTTGCGTTTGTGCCGCAACAGGGTGGGAATAACCCACCTTCTCGATGCTGACGTATTGAGAAGAATGTATCAGGCTTTCAAAAGAACAAAAGATATTAAAGAAAAAGCGGTAGGCTTTCCATCAACAACGCTGAAGCGCGAAAGGCGCGAAGCCTTTCGCGATCTTTGAAAAATGAAATTTATTAAAATATCATCTGAGAGAATCTGACTTTTCAAAATTTCTTGGGGAAGCCCCCCCCCCCCCCGACACCAATTAGGAACTGACCCGTAGATTCCGCATAGTATACAACATATTTTTCCAGAGGTTGTTTTGCCTCTTCTCTCCGGCCCTCCCCCTGAAAGAGAATTTCATGTTCACGCCATGGAGTGGAGCGGAACACTTATTACATTGACTTCAGAAAGGAGTTGTTCTCCTTTTACATTTAAAAGTGACTTTCAACTGTGAGGAACAGTTAACCGAAACCTATAATCAACCTTTACGATGCAGAAAAATATCAGCTTTATCTTGTTCAAAGTAAAAAACAAAACCGTCATTTCTGAGAAACGGAGGAAATATTCGTAAAATCCAATATTGACTTCTGTGTCTTTGGTGCAAGTGTGTTAAACTAAGAACTTGCTTATAACACCGTCTAAGAGAACGTGAATTTTCCAATTATTTCCGAGGAACGATCCCCAGAATTCGAATAGAGCGTTTACAAAGAGGTGAAAAGCTGCTAAAAATCTCAAGTTTACGCTACTGAAATGATAGTATTAGTAGTACTACAGGATAAACACGTACCGTTTTAGCTGAACAAACAGTTGAAATTTGAGTCTTCGATATTTTTGACATTTTCGGGGGTGAACTCCCCCCCCCCCCCATTCCACCTTCGTTCTGAAGAAAAATCTCTCAGACACCCCACCCTGCCTCTGTGGGGCCTCAAATTTAGGATTAGATCGGGTTTCAAGAGATGTAAATCCGCCCCCGGGCACCGCCAAAAATATTTCAAATGAAAAACGGCCTTAAATACTGGTCATTTTTGTGGACTTTCAACAGCTTACAAGGCGGAGGACTCTCAAGACGACCCCTCTGCTCTTCCGGGGCACCGCCAATGTAATTTTCAATGGGAAAACAGACTTACGAGCAGACCTGTCATTTTGGTGGGCTTTTAATTGCTGACAAGGCGCAGGGCTCTCAAAACGTCCCCTCTGCTCTTCCGGGTTAGCGCGAGTGTAATTTTGAATGGGAAAACGAACTTACGAGCAGACCAGTCATTTTGGTGGACTTTTAGTCGTTGACAAGGCGCAGGGCTCTCAAAACGTCCCCTCTGCTCTTCCGGGGCACCGCCAATGTAATTTTAAATGGAAATAAAGACTTACGAGCAGACCTATCATTTTGGTGGGCTTTTAATCGCTGACAAGGCTCAGGGCTCTCAAAACGTCCCTTCTGCTCTTCTGGGGCACCGCCAATGTAATTTTAAATGGGAAAACAGACTGACGAGCGGACCTGTCATTTTGGTGGGCTTTTAATCGCTGACAAGGCTCAGGGCTCTCAAAACGTCCCCTCTGCTCTTTCGGGGTAGCGCGAGTGTAATTTTGAATGGGAAAACGAACTTACGAGCAGACCAGTCATTTTGGTGGACTTTTAGTCGTTGACAAGGCGCAGGGCTCTCAAAACGTCCCCTCTGCTCTTCCGGGGCACCGCCAATGAAATTTCCAATGGGAAAACAGACTGACGAGCAGACCTGTCATTTCGGTGAGCTTTTATCGTTGACAAGGCGCAGGGCTCTCAAAACGTACCCTCTGCTCTTCCGGGGCACCGCCAGTGTAATTTTAAATGGGAAAACAGACTGACGAGCAGACCTATCATTTTGGTGGGCTTTAATCGCTGACAAGGCTCAGGGCTCTCAAAACGTCCCTTCTGCTCTTCTGGGGCACCGCCAATGTAATTTTAAATGGGAAAACAGACTGACGAGCAGACCTGTCATTTTGGTGGGCTTTTAATCGCTGACAAGGCTCAGGGCTCTCAAAACGTCCCCTCTGCTCTTCTGGGGCACCGTCAATGTAATTTTAAATGGGAAAACAGACTGACGAGCGGACCTGTCATTTTGGTGGGCTTTTAATCGCTGACAAGGCTCAGGGCTCTCAAAACGTCCCCTCTGCTCTTTCGGGGTAGCGCGAGTGTAATTTTGAATGGGAAAACGAACTTACGAGCAGACCAGTCATTTTGGTGGACTTTTAGTCGTTGACAAGGCGCAGGGCTCTCAAAACGTCCCCTCTGCTCTTCCGGGGCACCGCCAATGAAATTTCCAATGGGAAAACAGACTGACAAGCAGACCTGTCATTTCGGTGAGCTTTTATCGTTGACAAGGCGCAGGGCTCTCAAAACGTACCCTCTGCTCTTCCGGGGCACCGCCAGTGTAATTTTAAATGGGAAAACAGACTGACGAGCAGACCTATCATTTTGGTGGACTTTCAACAGCTTACAAGGCGGAGGACTCTCAAGACGACCCCTCTGCTCTTCCGGGGCACCGCCAATGTAATTTTCAATGGGAAAACAGACTTACGAGCAGACCTGTCATTTTGGTGGGCTTTTAATTGCTGACAAGGCGCAGGGCTCTCAAAACGTCCCCTCTGCTCTTCCGGGTTAGCGCGAGTGTAATTTTGAATGGGAAAACGAACTTACGAGCAGACCAGTCATTTTGGTGGACTTTTAGTCGTTGACAAGGCGCAGGGCTCTCAAAACGTCCCCTCTGCTCTTCCGGGGCACCGCCAATGTAATTTTAAATGGAAATAAAGACTTACGAGCAGACCTATCATTTTGGTGGGCTTTTAATCGCTGACAAGGCTCAGGGCTCTCAAAACGTCCCTTCTGCTCTTCTGGGGCACCGCCAATGTAATTTTAAATGGGAAAACAGACTGACGAGCGGACCTGTCATTTTGGTGGGCTTTTAATCGCTGACAAGGCTCAGGGCTCTCAAAACGTCCCCTCTGCTCTTTCGGGGTAGCGCGAGTGTAATTTTGAATGGGAAAACGAACTTACGAGCAGACCAGTCATTTTGGTGGACTTTTAGTCGTTGACAAGGCGCAGGGCTCTCAAAACGTCCCCTCTGCTCTTCCGGGGCACCGCCAATGAAATTTCCAATGGGAAAACAGACTGACGAGCAGACCTGTCATTTCGGTGAGCTTTTATCGTTGACAAGGCGCAGGGCTCTCAAAACGTACCCTCTGCTCTTCCGGGGCACCGCCAGTGTAATTTTAAAGGGGAAAACAGACTGACGAGCAGACCTATCATTTTGGTGGGCTTTAATCGCTGACAAGGCTCAGGGCTCTCAAAACGTCCCTTCTGCTCTTCTGGGGCACCGCCAATGTAATTTTAAATGGGAAAACAGACTGACGAGCAGACCTGTCATTTTGGTGGGCTTTTAATCGCTGACAAGGCTCAGGGCTCTCAAAACGTCCCCTCTGCTCTTCTGGGGCACCGTCAATGTAATTTTAAATGGGAAAACAGACTGACGAGCGGACCTGTCATTTTGGTGGGCTTTTAATCGCTGACAAGGCTCAGGGCTCTCAAAACGTCCCCTCTGCTCTTTCGGGGTAGCGCGAGTGTAATTTTGAATGGGAAAACGAACTTACGAGCAGACCAGTCATTTTGGTGGACTTTTAGTCGTTGACAAGGCGCAGGGCTCTCAAAACGTCCCCTCTGCTCTTCCGGGGCACCGCCAATGAAATTTCCAATGGGAAAACAGACTGACAAGCAGACCTGTCATTTCGGTGAGCTTTTATCGTTGACAAGGCGCAGGGCTCTCAAAACGTACCCTCTGCTCTTCCGGGGCACCGCCAGTGTAATTTTAAATGGGAAAACAGACTGACGAGCAGACCTATCATTTTGGTGGGCTTTAATCGCTGACAAGGCTCAGGGCTCTCAAAACGTACCCTCTGCTCTTCCGGGGCACCGCCAGTGTAATTTTAAATGGGAAAACAGACTGACGAGCAGACCTATCATTTTGGTGGGCTTTAATCGCTGACAAGGCTCAGGGCTCTCAAAACGTCCCCTCTGCTCTTCCGGGTTAGCGCGAGTGTAATTTTGAATGGGAAAACGAACTTACGAGCAGACCAGTCATTTTGGTGGACTTTTAGTCGTTGACAAGGCGCAGGGCTCTCAAAACGTCCCCTCTGCTCTTCCGGGGCACCGCCAATGTAATTTTAAATGGAAATAAAGACTTACGAGCAGACCTATCATTTTGGTGGGCTTTTAATCGCTGACAAGGCTCAGGGCTCTCAAAACGTCCCTTCTGCTCTTCTGGGGCACCGCCAATGTAATTTTAAATGGGAAAACAGACTGACGAGCGGACCTGTCATTTTGGTGGGCTTTTAATCGCTGACAAGGCTCAGGGCTCTCAAAACGTCCCCTCTGCTCTTTCGGGGTAGCGCGAGTGTAATTTTGAATGGGAAAACGAACTTACGAGCAGACCAGTCATTTTGGTGGACTTTTAGTCGTTGACAAGGCGCAGGGCTCTCAAAACGTCCCCTCTGCTCTTCCGGGGCACCGCCAATGAAATTTCCAATGGGAAAACAGACTGACGAGCAGACCTGTCATTTCGGTGAGCTTTTATCGTTGACAAGGCGCAGGGCTCTCAAAACGTACCCTCTGCTCTTCCGGGGCACCGCCAGTGTAATTTTAAATGGGAAAACAGACTGACGAGCAGACCTATCATTTTGGTGGGCTTTAATCGCTGACAAGGCTCAGGGCTCTCAAAACGTCCCTTCTGCTCTTCTGGGGCACCGCCAATGTAATTTTAAATGGGAAAACAGACTGACGAGCAGACCTGTCATTTTGGTGGGCTTTTAATCGCTGACAAGGCTCAGGGCTCTCAAAACGTCCCCTCTGCTCTTCTGGGGCACCGTCAATGTAATTTTAAATGGGAAAACAGACTGACGAGCGGACCTGTCATTTTGGTGGGCTTTTAATCGCTGACAAGGCTCAGGGCTCTCAAAACGTCCCCTCTGCTCTTTCGGGGTAGCGCGAGTGTAATTTTGAATGGGAAAACGAACTTACGAGCAGACCAGTCATTTTGGTGGACTTTTAGTCGTTGACAAGGCGCAGGGCTCTCAAAACGTCCCCTCTGCTCTTCCGGGGCACCGCCAATGAAATTTCCAATGGGAAAACAGACTGACAAGCAGACCTGTCATTTCGGTGAGCTTTTATCGTTGACAAGGCGCAGGGCTCTCAAAACGTACCCTCTGCTCTTCCGGGGCACCGCCAGTGTAATTTTAAATGGGAAAACAGACTGACGAGCAGACCTATCATTTTGGTGGGCTTTAATCGCTGACAAGGCTCAGGGCTCTCAAAACGTCCCTTCTGCTCTTCTGGGGCACCGCCAATGTAATTTTAAATGGGAAAACAGACTGACGAGCAGACCTGTCATTTTGGTGGGCTTTTAATCGCTGACAAGGCTCAGGGCTCTCAAAACGTCCCCTCTGCTCTTCTGGGGCACCGTCAATGTAATTTTAAATGGGAAAACAGACTGACGAGCGGACCTGTCATTTTGGTGGGCTTTTAATCGCTGACAAGGCTCAGGGCTCTCAAAACGTACCCTCTGCTCTTCTGGGGCACCGTCAATGTAATTTTAAATGGGAAAACAGACTGACGAGCAGACCTGTCATTTTGGTGGGCTTTTAATCGCTGACAAGGCGCAGGGCTCTCAAAACGTTCCTTCTGCTCTTCCGGGGTAGCGCGAGTGTAATTTTGAATGGGAAAACGAACTTACGAGCAGACCAGTCATTTTGGTGGACTTTTAGTCGTTGACAACGCGCAGGGCTCTCAAAACGTCCCCTCTGCTCTTCTGGGGCACCGCCAATGTAATTTTAAATGGGAAAACAGACTGACGAGCAGACCTGTCGTTTTATTGGGCCTTTAATCGCCGACAAGGCGCAGGGCTCTCAAAACGTCCCCTCTGCTCTTCCGGGGCACTGCCAATGTAATTTTCAATGGGAAAACAGACTTACGAGCAGACCTATCATTTTGGTGGGCTTTAATCGCTGACAAGGCTCAGGGCTCTCAAAACGTCCATTCTGCTCTTCTGGGGCACCGCCAATGTAATTTTAAATGGGAAAACAGACTGACGAGCAGACCTGTCATTTTGGTGGGCTTTTAATCGCTGACAAGGCTCAGGGCTCTCAAAACGTCCCCTCTGCTCTTCTGGGGCACCGTCAATGTAATTTTAAATGGGAAAACAGACTGACGAGCGGACCTGTCATTTTGGTGGGCTTTTAATCGCTGACAAGGCGCAGGGCTCTCAAAACGTCCCCTCTGCTCTTCCGGGGCACTGCCAATGTAATTTTCAATGGGAAAACAGACTTACGAGCAGACCTATCATTTTGGTGGGCTTTAATCGCTGACAAGGCGCAGGGCTCTCAAAACGTTCCTTCTGCTCTTCCGGGGTAGCGCGAGTGTAATTTTGAATGGGAAAACGAACTTACGAGCAGACCAGTCATTTTGGTGGACTTTTAGTCGTTGACAAGGCGCAGGGCTCTCAAAACGTCCCCTCTGCTCTTCTGGGGCACCGCCAATGTAATTTTAAATGGGAAAACAGACTGACGAGCAGACCTGTCGTTTTATTGGGCCTTTAATCGCCGACAAGGCGCAGGGCTCTCAAAACGTCCCCTCTGCTCTTCCGGGGCACTGCCAATGTAATTTTAAATGGGAAAACAGACTTACGAGCAGACCTGTCATTTTGGAGGTGCTTTTCAATCGCTGATAACGTGGAGGCCTCTTATTCCCCCTCCGCTTGGGGAAAAATCTTTCAGAAAACCGTCCTGCTGCTAGGGGGCCTCAAATTCAAGGTTGCGTAGGGCCTCAAGAGATGTAAAACCGCCCCTGGGCCCGAACTGCAAATGGTAGGAAAACCCTCGAGGGCGATCGACTCTATTTGCCATGCTGAATCGATAGAAGGGTCACTCGGGGGATTTCTGTGACATCACCTTTTTGCACATCTTATTATGAGCACCACTGTTTTTGTTACACATCTATGGCAAAATCCTCCTTCAATGTTTGTTAGAACAGCAAAAGGAAATTGTCTTAATTCTACAGTGGAGCTGTTGCATACTTTTGCTACAAGCTTATTATTAATAGTTGACTATATTGGGTAAAACCATGTAACAATGACGATGAGCGGACTAAAAAATCACAAAATCCGCTATCAAACTCATAAAATGCTTCCAATCGTGAGACGGTACTGGTCGTCTCAAATCTTATGGCAAAAGTATGCTTCTGCTTTATATTGTGTGGTGTCGCTATGAGAGCACCTCGTGAGGACGGAGATTATTGAATTAGGGAAACCCAATGTAGAGCTCGTTTCAGAAGTGTAGGCGGACCTAGACTGATAATCTTTGGAATTTGCCAACGTTCTTTCTTATATTACTCGATGAAAATGAATAAAAACGAAATTGAATGTTCACTTTTCAAGGAGGAAAACTTTAATCACAAAAGAATAAAGTCAGGGCAAATTCGGTATTGATTTCAAGGAATAAAAGTTGAAAATTCGCCAAAGATTATGGTTTTGGTCCGCCTACACTTCTGAAACGAGCTATAACAGGCGGTATAAGCACCGCTATTACGGTCTCGCGTTTGAAAGCATTCTTTGTGTATGGGAGTGGATTTCGTAATTTTTTAGTGAGCTTACCGTCACTTTTATAGGGGTTTACCCTTGAATTAACTATTTATAATCCTGTAGGAAAAGTTTACAACAGCTCTATTTTTCTTTATGAATTTTTCTTTTTTTTCCTATCGTTTTTAATTTTTTTGAGGCATTATGTCACAAGTGGCGATATGCGAGACTCTGAAATATCTGAAAACCTTAAAAATTCGCAAATTGGCCAAAAAAATTAAATAATGAAAATTTTCATCAGGATCATTTTTTGAAAAGACATAATACTATCGACGAATTAAAGATTGTCGCGAGATTTGCACACATTTTCAGTTATGAGTCTGAAGCGGGACTATGATCTACAACGGCTTTCCAGTCCCACCCACGCACTGGCCTCTCGCCTGCCAGGTGTGAGGAGGCTAAAGAGTGGTCAAACCTGAACCTTGAGGGCGAAACTTAGCTCGATAAAATCTAGCGTCAATCTTTAATTCGTCGATAGTACATAGGTACCGACTTGTGATCGGTTGCCGCGGGCGTATCGTTTGGCCACCAGTAGCGCAGTGTACAGTTCGACAACATTTGCAAAGGTGTTCACCGAACACTCGATAGTTCGATCACTCTCATTGATTTAAATGGACACATTACAACGTTGCCAAATTGGTCAGTCAAGCGACCGGCGGCATGCGGAAAATACGTCACGCCAGAAAATGTCCTACCAGTGGCGAGGGCGAGGCGTGTCATTTGGCAACGTTCCATTTTCCCCATTTAAACACATTAGAAAGGTCGAAATTGCCTGGTAATCGCCGATGACTGAAGCGTTCGACTTTTTTGGTGAATTTAAATGGGGAACGCACATTGTTGCCATATTTCACGCTTCGCTACTGCCTCCTACTCTCCCTCCTCCTCATATGTTTCCTATTTCTGTACGTATAAACCCCTTCATATTATTGTTTTCCATTTCCTCTTGACCTGGGTAAAGGTATGATGGATTGCTGAGGGGCTATTCTTATCTCGAGCACGCGGGCGGACAAGTGTTGCGCTTACTTCAACAAAACATTTGCGTGATGTACGAGGGCCCGGAGGGTGTCTCAAAAGTAAGAATATTGTTTTTTTTTTCTCTCTCACTTTTTTTTTTTTTTTTTTTTTTTTTTTTTTTTTTTTTTTTTCAAAAAAGTATTCATGCTAGAGCAAAGCTAAGAAATGAAAACAGCGCGTCATATTCCAAGCTGTTCAAATCTGTTTTTGGATTTGAATTAAAACCAGAACCCAAGAAATAGCAGTGATTTATCCGCGACTATTTCTTACATACAGAACAAAACAGAAAACGTTTGAGTCTATTCAATTTGATTTGTTCAAGTCACCAATGATTCCACCGGTTGAGAAAAGATTACACAGTCGAGTGCAGATCATGACTCTAAAGCACGAAAATATTATCTGTGAGCTTTTCTCATCGGGTGCAATCAGTGTTGAATTTTTGAAATATTCAAAATTTTTTTAATGATGCCATTGACGACTCTATCAATTGATAAAATATATAACAGATGCGAGTACTTTCGAGCATTACAGTCTTACATGGGAGTGAACAGTGTAGAGGAAGGGAACCAAAACCGGACCGCTGTTTTGTTTTTGGGCTGAAACTCAGCTAAAAATTGATCAAATTTTTAAAAAAAAAAAAAAACTGTATATCAACATGTGCATAGAACCATTACCTTCAAAAAAATTGCCTTGGTTTAAAATTTAAGCCATTAAAATTTTTGTGAGAAAGAAAATTGCGAAAGAAGTCAAAAATACTGTCTGAGAAAAGAGGCTCCAAAACCGGACCGCCTGGTAAATTTCGCTCATAATCACTGATTTTTTGCTCTAAATGCATATTTCTTAACGAAACAACCATGGATAAGGCACGTCATGAGTGGAAATGAAACAAGTCATCATTTGTACCTTGGAAAATCCAAAAATGAAATCTATCGTAAAAAGTTTGATGCGAGAAATTGTGATAAAAATGGAAAAAATAGCAAAAATTGAAAATCAATTGAAACGAAGACTGAAAACATCTGCAAACCACCAATGTAACAGCTAGGTAAGCCCACAATACTCAGAATATCATCAAAGTTTCCTAATCTAGGTCAAAAATCTAGGCGGTCCGGTTTAGGGGATTTCAGTGCTAGAACTTCCTAACCTCACTACGGTAAAAGAAATGGGAGTAAAGTAAAAACTTAGACAGATTTACAAACCTCAGGCGTCACCAAATAACATCAAATCACAAAAAATCACAAACCTTTATTTTAAGTGTAAATGTTAGGCCCCAACAATAACCAACTTGGAATCTTTGACAGACACGAATCGCCGAATTTTAGCCTTGAATGCGTTTTACGACAAAAACAATGAATGGACCTGAGGTTTCGATGCACGAGCGACTCCTACGCCCTACGGGTAAAAGAGAATAACTTCACGCCATTGTCGCTACAGCACAGCGTCATTATCGCGAGAAACGCGAGGCGGTCCGGTTTTGGGGTACCGGTTCAGTATTGGCGACCCTCTTCTAATCTTTTCTCAACCGCTGCAGAACAATCGTTTTATGGGCTCTTGCAAACTTTTGCTATAGGGGATTGAAGAGTTGATTGGTGCATAAAAACAATTAAAAATGACGATGAGTAACCCAAAAACTCACAGAATTCATTCTCAGAATCGGGCATAATGGCGGAGCCACGCAGGTATTATGGGAGATTACCATCGAAATTGAGACGTATCTCTGTGTTTCCTTGGAGAAAGTGACAAATTAGACAGGAATCTCCCTTGGCACATGCGTTCTTCTTCTTTCGTTTCCGGAAGTCAACATAAAATAAAACTTATTACCTAATAACACTAATAAGGTAGGTGACCCAAAGCTGGCCCGGTTCTTAAGGTGGCCCACCCCAGCTTATTTCAGTTAATCACACGAATTGACAATAGATGGCGTTAGTGCTGACTGCTGAGTACAGTGACTGGATAAACCACAGTGCGGCCATTTGCCCTCCACCCCTCAATAGTGCACCCACTTTAGCATGGGCAGCATGGGGAGTAGGATTGTTCCTGGGTTTCGGAATGAAATTTTCTCTACCCCCCGTCTGAAAATAGTCATTAATGCTATGTATAAACTATTTTTAGGGCGGGGGGTTGCGATATTTTTTACTAGTGACTCAGGAAAGCACTTCCTCCCTATGGCGCTCGTGTTAAGTTGGGTGCGCATCCGCGGGGGGTCAGTTACGGGGAATCGTTGATTTCTCTTGATTTTGCGAACCAATATTTTTCAAATTTGACAGAAGAACTTCTGTCGTGTCTAACTTGCCTACGAGAACCCTATAAAACTGTTAAAATACTTCTAAATGCTCAAATTCGCGATGTAAGGAATCCGACCAATCAGAAAGACGACCAAAATGACCGCACTGTGGTTTATCCAGTCACTGTACTGCTGAGTAGCAGGATGCTATCGCTTCCCCCACTCCAAATATCAAGAGCATCGGGCGATTCAGTCGGCGCAGAACAGTGCAACGTCCATTTTTGCAGGTCTTCAGCTGATTTTCACGGAAATAAACAATTGTAAAAGCTAAGCCCTTAAATTGATTCCACCTTTGACTTTCAATTCATCATAATCATTCTAATTTCTGGTGTAACTAGGGTCTAGAATCCGTTTTTGAACGATAAAATAGCTTTTGAATACTTATTAATGTTATTTGAAAGGGGTTTGCACACCTTTAGGTGCATCAAAAATATTAGGGGATGCCACCTTAGGTGCATGTTTTGCGCGATGTCAAACCTCTGCTTTTTTTCAAACGCAAAAAAAAAAAACCCTCAAAAACAAGCAAATTTAAAAAAATGAATTTAACATATGATAGCCAACTGTCTGTATTTAGTTTTTTGTTATCTTTCATGACTTATACGTGCATATTGGCCCCAAGCATAGGTATGGCCACCTTTGGGTTACTTACCTTAATTCAACGCATAACATCATCTCAGTATGATACTCAGATGTCTGAGCTCCAGAAATCAGCAACATATATTGCTTTGCATTGGCTAAAAACAGGTCATCCCTACTATATTTTTGGGTCAGGTTCGGGCAGATAAGTAGATTTCCTGGAGACTGGGTGGCTCCGCAGTCCGCACACGCAATTATTGTCCCCCCCCCCCCCAATTTGGCTAGATTGGCCTTGCAACGGGTGAAAACGGTGACATATATGTCCTCAACCGGTTCAGGCATTTCCATGTCGCAAAAGGCAGTTGGAAGCCTGTGGTTCCCTCTTCTCGGGGATGCCTGCGTTGAACCGCCTGCACGATCGTGTCTTTAAGCGGTTTTGCGAGTTTGTTGCTGAATTTTAGACTCACTCAGTGTGATTTTCGTGATTTTCGCTGAATTTTACATCACGATGGTCTATTCATTTGCTCCATGGGCGCACCCAGGATTTCTGTATGGGGGGCAAGTTGTCATTTCATATGCGGGGGGGGTATGGGGGTCCTCCCCCAGAAAATTTTGAAAATTTAGCTCTTCTTAGACGCAAAATTAGGCTACTTCTATTCAGAAACTATATTGCATTAACTCTCGAGAAAAATGAGATTTTCCGAGACTATGCTGAAGTTACGGAAATATCTTCATCGCATGCTGATAGAAAGACGGAGTCTTCAGGAAATCTAGATTTCAGAAGAAGATCGAGCGAAGTTAACAATTAAGGACATTGCTGTCGGAAAAGATGTGTTCCTCCAAGGAAAAATGTGTTTCATGACATTGATACTTTTTTTGAACTCATTTCCTTTTTCTCTCCTCCTCTTTTCCCCTTCTCTCTTTCTCTTTTCGTCGTTTTTTCCCTTTCCTTTTCTCCTTTTTTCCTTTCCTGTCCTCCTTTTTTTCTTCCTATGGGGGGGGGGGGTCTTGCCCCCCCCCCCCCCCCCCCCCCCTCGGTGCGCCCATGATTTGCTCACAGCAAATGTTTGCAAGAGCCCCCTTGAAAAATGCTATGAAATGTACATTGAACTGCAGCTTTGATTTTTTGACTCCAGGGGGGTGATCACGGAGGATCGTTTCGTTTCGGTATCGTTATCGTTATCGTTTGCATTAAATCAAATGGGCTTGCTTCTGCGCAACTCGATCGCGCAGGTGATCCCCTCCTCACCTCTTCCTACTTCAAACGATCGAGTAAACGACAGCCTCCAACTCATCGCTTCCTTTCGACCGTTTCAATCGTTACGAGAGGCTCAAAACGATTCGATCAGTTGAGCCACCCATAAGGTTACATGTAAACGATAACGATAACGATAACGAAAACGAAACGAAACGATCCTCCGTGATCACCCCCCAGCTCCCAACGCGATCTCATTACAGTATGAGGACAATATTTATATTCCGATATTTCGGACAAGAGGAAATATTTCGATGCAGATGAAAAGCGTACATAAGGGTATAAAAAGTTGATCGGAGAAGAGACGGAATGTTTGAAAAGGCAGTGGAGCGGTGTTAGGGTGCGGGGGTAGAAGGTAGGGTGCAAGGGGTGGAAGAATGTGGACGGGGGGAGGGGGAGGGGAAGGGGGATGGGGAGGAGTAGACGTATCTCCAGACGAAGAAGTTGAAGAGCGGAGACAAGACACATCAATCACTGTCACGCTAAGATTTCTATTTCAACATCGATTTTCATTTACATTTCTCTCTCATCCCCCCCTCTCCGCTTTCCCAACACTCCCCCTCCCTTCCCCTCCCTCGCTTTTCCTTTCATCCACCGCCAGTCCTGTCCTCGCTTTCATGATTCGCACCCCCCCCCCCCTCTTCCCTTGCCAACCCTACCCACCTTATCTTCGGTCCTCAAGCTCCATTTATTGATGTCTCAATATTTACGCTTCCCCATTTATTTAATAATCATGATGAAAAATGTGTCGACATATGTTGAACAAAGTTATAAAGTACTATTTAACAAATATATAGGTACGAAATATTTCTGTCAATTTTTTTTTTTTTTTTTTTTTTCAATTCCTCTTGACTTTGCGCCGGAGCCAAGCCGTTGTTTTTATTTCATCTCCTTGCGTTTTATTTACCTGCGTTTTTCGAAGTATTGGCG
The DNA here is from genome assembly GCA_011764245.1 of Trialeurodes vaporariorum. Lineage (NCBI taxonomy): Eukaryota > Metazoa > Arthropoda > Insecta > Hemiptera > Aleyrodidae > Trialeurodes > Trialeurodes vaporariorum. The sequence continues at coordinate 64,120,827 of VMOF01000220.1, forward strand.
GGAAACGTTGTGATCTCATTGGACGCAAGACGGAAGTAGTTTTCAGTGTTTTTAACAGTTTTTGAAGTATTTTATAAAGTGACTCCATGTCACGTGACCCAGGTGATATCGATTACTCGATCGATTAATGGTCATTTACCTGATTTCATGAAGTTTCGTGGCGTATTCACGGATTAATTGTGTAACAATAACTAAGCGAGCATGCTATCTCAACTCAGGGCGTTTTGAGCGCACTTTTTCTTTTCTGAACTACCCCCAAAAGGCGTTGAACGGAATGCTGTAGAAATTTCTCGTATACACGCAAAGATAGCAAGGCAATATAGCACAGGGATAATAATATTTAAGAGGGGGTTGGTATTATTTTCTCATTAGTCGTTAGAAATCACAGTGAACGTATGACTACCGATGTAATGTAAAAGTGTGGGTGCAGTTAAAGGGATGCGGAGGGCCTAATTCAGGTCGTTTGAAAGCATCTCAACATTGCCAGATTTACGGAGATCGCTTTGCTTGAAAGTCTTTACTCCTCTCTCTCTCTCTCTCTCTCTCTCTCTCTCTCTCTCTCTCTCTCCTCTCTCTCTCTCTCTCTCCTCTCCCCCCTCTCTCTCCTCTCTCCCTCCCTCTCTCTCTCTCTCTCTCTCCTCTCTCTTCTCTCTCTCTCTCTCTCTCTCTCTCTCTCTCTCTCTCCTCCTCTCTCTCTCCTCTCTCTCTCTCTCTCTCTCTCTCTCTCTCTCTCTCTCTCTCTCTCTCTCTCTCTCTCTCTCTCTCTCCTCTCTCTCTCTCTCCTCTCTCTCTCTCTCTCTTTCCCCTTTTTCTCTCCCTCCTTTTGTTGCTTATGAAGCATTAACTTTCATATGATGTGTTCAACCGAATCATTGATTTGCAGAAAGAAAACAAATATCTAAAGAAAGTACATATATCGTAACCTTATGGCCTCAGTTTCACTGTGTGAATCAAAGTTTCATTCACTGAAAGTTATTGCATCTAAATGAATATACAGGGTGTTTCACATAACCTGCTAACTATGGTTTTCTTGAAAGGTTGACCATAAAAAAATCGAGAAAAATCGGTTTCCTACTAACTCGGACCTGAAGTTTCATTTAAAAATACTGTCACAACCCAAAATTTGGTTTTTGGGGGGTTTTCAGGGGGGGCACCCCCCTAATCTCGAAATTCTCAAATGGCAACCCCCATCTTGTGATACCTCATTTAAAAGGGCGTAAAATTCTAAGCATTTTGGCTTAAACCGGAAGTCGATATCTTTTTTCGTGTTCGAGATATCGAAGGTCGAAGTTCGATATTGAACCAATTTTTGAAAATTCTTAACTCCTACAAAAAGAGTCGTAAAACAAAAAACTGCACATGTAAAATGCTCTACTTGAAGAGTACTTTCAAGAAAAAAATACGAATCTACGGTCAAATAAACAGGAAGTAGACTTTTAGGCACCTTAACATTTTTGGCGGGAAAACGCCCATTCCTCAAAATTTTCAAATGGCAACCCCAAGATTTTATTACGTCATGCGAAAAGGCGTAAAAAGTTGTGAATGTCGGCGCAATTGAAAGTTCGATATCGTTTTTCTTATTCGATATATCGAAAATCGAAGTTCGATTTGGACCACTTTTCGACCCTGTGAAAGATGGATCCTATCGTGTGCTACATCATTCGAAAGCACTTAAAAAACCAAGCATTTCAGCGCAAACCGGAAGTCAATAGCTTTTTATGCGGTCGAGATATCGCAAGTCAAAGTTTATGGTAGGCCCAAACCGGAAACTCAACTTTGACTTGCGATATCTCGACCGCATAAAAAGCTATTGACTTCCGGTTTGCGCTGAAATGCTTGGTTTTTTAAGTGCTTTCGAATGATGTAGCACACGATAGGATCTATCTTTCACAGGGTCGAAAAGTGGTCCAAATCGAACTTCGATTTTCGATATATCGAATAAGAAAAACGATATCGAACTTTCAATTGCGCCGACATTCACAACTTTTTACGCCTTTTCGCATGACGTAATAAAATCTTGGGGTTGCCATTTGAAAATTTTGAGGAATGGGCGTTTTCCCGCCAAAAATGTTAAGGTGCCTAAAAGTCTACTTCCTGTTTATTTGACCGTAGATTCGTATTTTTTTCTTGAAAGTACTCTTCAAGTAGAGCATTTTACATGTGCAGTTTTTTGTTTTACGACTCTTTTTGTAGGAGTTAAGAATTTTCAAAAATTGGTTCAATATCGAACTTCGACCTTCGATATCTCGAACACGAAAAAAGATATCGACTTCCGGTTTAAGCCAAAATGCTTAGAATTTTACGCCCTTTTAAATGAGGTATCACAAGATGGGGGTTGCCATTTGAGAATTTCGAGATTAGGGGGGTGCCCCCCCTGAAAACCCCCCAAAAACCAAATTTTGGGTTGTGACAGTATTTTTAAATGAAACTTCCGGTCCGAGTTAGTAGGAAACCGATTTTTCTCGATTTTTTTATGGTCAACCTTTCAAGAAAACCATAGTGAGCAGGTTATGTGAAACACCCTGTATGTAGTTCAGTGAGAGAGACAATGCGTTCTACGAAAAGTGTTCCACTTTGCCTTCCTTTCCGCTATCGTTTTCTCCCTGGTTCTCTTCAAATATCTCTGTATTAGTGGCGAGTCGTGCTACTTGGCAACAATGTCTTCACTCCATTTGATTGCATGTAAAACAATCGATTCGAAAGTGAAGCAGCACTTCACCAGCAATCGATTATTTTACATAGATTCAAATGGAGTGAATACATTGTTGCCAAGGAGCACGACCCGCCACTACTCTGTATTTACGATTTTAGCGATGAGAGTGAGAGAGATACTCGTAGTCTAAATGGGTCTGTTGGTCGTTGGATACTTTTGCTGTACTCCAATATAGAACCTTGATGCTTACGTAAAATTCTGAGACAGTAACGATGCGCACATTGAAAACGTTCAAAAACCTCTCATTAACTCAGGAAATCACCACGGGCGGAGCAAGCAATTTGGCAACTGTGGATTCTTCCCATTTGAATGTATGAGAAACAATCGATTTTTGCGGGGGCCATGGCCCAATTTATAATCGATTGTTTCTTATACATTCAAATGGGAGGGATCCACAGTTGCCAAATTGCTAGCTCCGCCCATGGAAATCGCACTTCAATTTCAAACAGCCGCCGCTACAACAAACACTTTTTGCCAGGGCATACTATGTACTTCAATACAATATAGACGGAGCCACCATGCATATATGTAAACAACATCGTAACCTCAAAATGATGGGATTTCCCTCTAAATACGTGAAATATTTGCTGCATTTGCTATGTCTTGTCTCTTCTGGCTTATCAAAGGTTCCAAAACAACACAAGACCTGTACGCATCTAAACGAAACATTCAAATGTGTGTAGGTTTTGTTTATATAAACGAAAACGCGGTAGTTTCGTCTGTGTAGTTGCACGTCGGTGATAATAGCGTCTAGTGTAGCGCGGGTCGTTTGAAATGCAAGTGATTTCTATAGTTAATGAGTGGATTTTAAAAGTTTTTTTACGTATCATTATTTTCACCGAATTTTACGACAAAATTGATGTGTCATTATTTTACTGTATAGCGAAAGTACGCAACAGACCCATTGGTTGGCGACCCCCCCCCCCCCCCCCCCCCCAATGGGTTTACTGGCTTATGCTCCTGATTGGAGCCTACAGCCAACAATAGACAATTTAAAATGAAGGACAGCTTTTTGTTTGTTTGTGTATTGTTAGAAGACACTGGAGACTGGACACCTCCATGCTCTATAAGCACTCACAACAGAGCTGCCGTTTTGCGTATAATCAATGACATTTTTCAATTCATCGATGATTCCACCGGTTGAGAAAAGATTACACAGCTCAGTTCAGTGAATCACTGCAGTGCAAGAAAAATGCTCGCAACTGTAGATAAAGTCGTCGATGACTTTGAAAAACTTGCGCATACTTTAATTAATTCACGGAGCTTCCACCGATTGAGAAAAGATTACAGATGTGAGTATTTTCGTGCATTACAGTCATTAACCGAACTGGACCGTGTAATCTTTTCTCAACCGGTGGAATCATCGGTAAATTGGAAAATACTTTTGAGTATACGCAAAACGGCAGCTCTGAATCACAATCAGATTTCCACTCCAATCTTTGCCTCGGACCCACTATCAAAGACCGAGCGGCAAGGCCAGTAAAAAATCTATTGCCTCTACCGGAATTCGAACCCGGGATCTTTGGATTGGCAGTCAGGTGTCCTAACCCTTCACTGCATGATTTTTTTTTTTCAAGCAAATGTGGATTTTTCAATGTATTAGGTGGTCAAATACGTGGGAAAAATAGTGAAAAAAATAATTTGACGGTTTTTCGGTCAAAATTCTCTTTTTTCTATTTTTTACTCGTTTTTTACAAGTGATATAACACCATAAGAAATGGCGGAAATTTTTTTTATTTATTTTTTTTTAAATTTTAAATTTTTTTTTTTTTTTTTTTTTTACTTTAATTGGATTTTTCAAAAAGCCAATGCCGGAAACTTTATAAAAATAATCAAAATGTGGTCAGTTTGGATACGAGGGCAAATTTCCCCCCTGACATGATTTCGATCACGAACCCTTCACTGCATGATGTTTTCTTTCAGCCAATTTTTAAGCGTGCCGTATATATACGGTGCGCTTCTTGTTTTCATTTTCATATCTAATATATAAGTCCAATGCTTTGCTTATGGCAAAACCTTGGCGGGAAAGGTTTGAAAAATTAAAAACGTGTTTTCTTAAAACTGGTTTCATTAATCGTTAATTTATTTCTGCAATCCAGGAGGTCTCGGCGTCTATTTTCTTAAAATTGTAAAAGTTTTGGTATTCCTGTTAATTTCAATAAGTTATTAAGCGTCAAAGTCGAATTCCTTCAAACGAGAATTCCATACAGGTCCAGCAACCTAAGTCATTTGTGCCAACCTATGAGTCAAAATTCAAAGGCAGGAGGGGGGTGGAAACATCTCCCGCAGGAACCCTCTTTGCCCCTCGCCTTTGGGCTCCACCGGTCTCAAGATTTCTTCACGGTGCATTAAGCGGTCGTAAATGTGTCAACATCTGTTTGACGAGGGTACATCGATAAGAAGCGACGAGGTATTGATGAAGAGAGGGAGGGGTATAGAAAAGAGAGAGGCTCATTCATATCCTTAAGGTACCGTTCTAGAATTCATCCCTTTATTGTCTCGATGCAGAAAAGATTATGAATAGCAGCACTTTCCAATGTACATAGATATACAGTATCACAGGGTAATGTAATCTCTTTTGCACGGATGCAGTAAATGGTTGAATTCTAGAACGCTACCTATGTAGACCTGTTTAGTGATGACGTCACGATCAGAATTAGTTCCAAACAAATGCTCTATCTCGCTCACTCTCGTGGATTTACCAGATCCAAATTTTCGAACGCGAATTCATGCTAGTTAACCAACAGTTTTCTCAAATTTTATTGCACCATTAGATTCCACTTGCCTTAAAGTATCTTTTCACTGTAACATAATTCCTAAAAGATCACAAGCGAATTTACAATCACAGTTATACCGAAAGACGTTCTACGTTTTGTCCTTGTCTTGCTCACGGTCTCTTATGGTAGTATCACCGGCATGACACTCAATCATTCTAACTTCTCTCCGTATCGAAGCTATTGTTCGAGGTATAACACATGCCGTGATGGTGCTGATGAGCCTATATTTTAGAATTTTGTGCTCTTAAGAAACTGATAACTGTGATTGTGCATCGATGCGCGATGTTTCAAAAAGTTTGTGATAGCGGGCTCATATTTTATCACTGAGAAAAAAGTGGCTGTTAAAACTGTAAGAATAGAACCATAGATGATTTCGCCTTATTTCAATCATGAGACCTATCGTTGCTGTAGTCAGCGCGCTTGAATCTACACGAATTCTGATTGTCTCTATGGAATTTCGATTATTTCTATGGGAAATAAAGCGCGGGAATATATATCCAATCGGAAATTTTTTTGAAACAATCGGAAATTTTTATAAGGGACGTGGAACCCAATGGTGTGATAAACACAACGTGTAAAGAACGTGTTGTTTACTAGCACTTGTATTTGAAAATTTGGACTGTGTTTCGTATGGGAAAACCCACGAGAGCGAGTGAGACGGAGCCTTTGTTTGGAACCAATTTTTTTCATGACGTCACACTAAACAGGTCTTTGCATCGGAAACATTTGAAATTCTGGGGGATCGGCAAATTGAAAGCCCCTCAATGAGCGTCGATGGAATCAAGGGATTTTTGAGGACATTTTTGGCGTTTTGTTGAAAAATAGGTGTTTAAAATCCAGAACACAGGGAGCCAGAGGGGTTAAATTCGCATTAATTGCTCTAAAAAGTGAGAGGGGCTGTCACGTGTCTTCCACCCCTGGACAGCTTCCTCGCTGCGGCTATGGAATTGACTCTGGAATAACTTATTTACCTATCCTAAAAAGTTCGTTGCGTGTACAAAATTTTTCACTGGAAGCTTCTTCAAATTTTGGAAACTATAGGTCCATATGGAACTTTGCTTTTCCAACACGAAAAATGATATCGACCGACGGCAACAGAAAAAAAAGAAATAATATGACAATGCGTTATAGTGAATAATGGCATAGTTTTAACTGTAAACTTTCGATACTTTTCAAGAAAATAAATGGGGAGAGGGGGAATTAAAATCCACAAACCTCTTAAACCTCCACACCTACTAATCTATACCCCTAGAATGCTTGATGTGTAAAGGGCACTTGAAATGGTTAGTTCTGTATATTAAAGGATTATTGTTTCGTGAATTCGCAAGTGTTCCATTTATGCATATTACGTATCTACATCGTGACAATCGCAACAAGTGCTGACAGCACCTAAAACGGAAAAAAAGATAAAAAAAACTGTTTATTATTTAGAATCACGGCTTTTCCGAATATGACACTTTTTGACTTCAAAAGCGCAACCTCATGTTTGATCCCTGAACAAGCCGTTTAAAAGGTGGAGGGATTTAGAAATATCTATTGTCTATAGTTTATGTGGGTAAAAAAGATCGAGCCTTATCAAATAATTTTCTCTTTTCAGCTTACAATGGGTTTGTTGCAAACTTTTGCTACAGTGCTATAGAGTTTTGATTCTGATGTAAAATTGTCTGAAAATTACATTGGCGGCATCAAATAGTCATAAAATCCACTAATAAACCCAAAAAACGCATTATAAAGAAAGCCAAAATTGCAGTCGTAAAGCCGAACAATCTGTGCACGCGCACAACGAACATCAGAGATAGGTGACCCATTCTCCCCTTTTTCGTTAAGGGGGGGGGGAGAGAAAATATCTCTACAGTCAAACTGTGATTTTAAAAATGTGCATGGTCAAGATGTTGTCTTTTGTGAAGGGGCGGGGGGGGGAGCAAAATATCAAGAACAGGGTGTTTCAAAACTTGAGTGCCAAACTAATGGAGTGTATTTTTGGGGTCAACATACATATATATAAGACTTTATTTTCCTACATGAGTATGTGCTGCAAATGTTTCTCTTCTGAGCTAGAGCCCTCCAAAGTTTTGAAAACAAAAAACAAAAAACAAACACAAAAAACAACGCCTTTGACTCATCTCCTTATAGATACATCTGATCTAAATTTATTTTTTCATAATTTCTCACCAAATAAGCTCAATTGGACAGCACTTGTCACAAAAGAACCGAGTGACATTTTTGATAAAATTGAGTTATTGATTGATAGAGCTAGCAATACTGAATCTCGAAGCAACAAGTGCTTCTTCTGTAATAACAACTATTTCCCGTCAAAATTCCAGGTAAAAGTGAGCTGGTGAGCCTCATTGATGTCATTGTCCATATGATGAAATAAAATGAGAACTTGGTTCCTTTGGCTGATTAGGTTAAACCTTAATCCGAGTCACGTAAGGAACCAACTCCGACTTGGTTCCTTTCAGTGGCGGCTCGTGCGATTTGGCAACCATGCTTTTTTACCATTTAAAACCTATGCAAAAGTATCGATATCTTGGGGGTGCATTGCACCTCCTGAAGATCGATTGTTTTACATAGGTTTAAATGGAGGGATTCCACTGTTGCCACATTGCACGAGCCGCCACTGGTTCCGTTTATAGAATTGGGAACGGACTTAAGTCCGGATTAACGGATTTTAAAATAATCAACAGTGTAAACCAACTCTGCCGTTTGGTTTCTCTTAGAGTTTCGTTTTTCGTGATTATGCCAAAAAAAAGAAGAAAGGAACCAAATCACTTTAAACGCTAAAAATTAAGTACCTTTCCTACATAGTAAATTCCACTTTTCCGGTGTTGAAATGCAAAAACACAACACGGTAGTTGAATGGAATCAAAACGTAAGTAATTCCAAGTTTTTTGTTTAAATGCTAGCTCTTCAACTTTGGACTCAATTTTCTCGAGATCAGCTCCATGTTGAATGCTGTCTAATTATTATCATTGCTAGCAAAAGCATTAAAGCTGTTCAGACTTTAGTGGCACGCTTTTCCAACACCTGCGTGTTGGAATTTTCCCTGCTTGTTTTTTTTTTTTTTTTTTTTTTTTTTTTTTTTTTTTTTTTTTTTTGTGAGCTCAAAACATACCTTCTCCCGCGTTGACCCACCATGCGCCAAAGGCATATCTCAAAACCTGTATTTTATATGAGCGTTTGAAGAATTTGTTCCACCGGTGGAACTTCATGCAGTGAAGGGCTAACCACCAAGCGGCAAGCCACCGAGGCCGGAGACGGTTTTTTCTTTTTTCACCGGATGACTTCATCCGCTCTAAAACCGTCTATTTGGCAACACCGAAGCAACCGCGCCCCCCTGCCGTGCCGTTGGCGTTGCAGAGTGCATAGAAGGAAAATTGTTGTTACAGGCGTAAAGTCTCCCCCGTGGAAGGGATCACAAGAGGGTGAGAAGGACCAGCTTCAGTAAGGGATGATAGTACCCCAGAAGAAGGGAGAGACTTGGAGAGTGAGGGCGATATGGTGGGTGTTGTGATGTGCATTCAGGAAGGATGAGGGGTTTGTGGGGCTCCTCTCTTTAGTCTTTATCTTATAGATAGGTTGAGCGCCTCTCGGCCTCTCTCTCCACCGTCGGTTGAAAGATGAGGCCCGCGTGTAATTAAAAAATACTTAGTTCAAATTAAGACAGACATAATGCCCGTGTATATCCTTGTAATTAGTAAATAGCTCTGGTTGAGCAGGAAATGCGCAGGCTTTGCAAAGCCATGTCGACAAGATGGAGGAAGAAAACATATTGCGAACATTTTCGCTTTCTCCTCTCCCCAACAACACTCTGAATGCACACGCTCATAGAGTTTCTTTTAAATTTTTTTGCATTATTATCTCTTAATTCCCCCACCTCCACCTTTGGTTTGGTATTTTTTACGCCATACTTCACAGCATCTTTGTAATTTTCCCCCTCTTTTAACAGCTTTTAGCGCAGGAGCAGTTGTGGATATAATACAAGCGGAAAAAAAGTTAAGTATTTTCCCCCGAAGTTTACGCCCTCTGCTGCACAGGAAATAGGGCTCTCGAAAACTTTTGCTACAAACAATTAAATAGTCCAATCTGAGGTTAAGCTTTAGCAAAAGTCACGAAAACCACACTAAAAAATTCTAAAAATCGTCCCTGAAGTTGCAGAGGTCGGCCAATAATCGCATTTTCTTTGATTGTGTCAATGTTTGGCCGACTTCTCCAACTTCAGGACGATTTTCTCGGAAATGGTTTGCGAAAAGGAAAAACTTGTAAGGACCGAAAATGCATATTTTTTTTTTTTTTTTTTTTTTTTTTTTTTTTTTTTTTTTTTTTTTTTACGAACTTTTAAGTAATGCTAATTGGGTTTAATGAATCCGAAAGCATTTTTTTCACATAATTTGGCCAAAAAATTGAAAAAAATGAAGAAAACCCCCTTCAAATTTTTGAATCCAGCATTTTCACGGCCAAAATCGGCAAGAGCGCCTGAAATTACATCAGACTGCCTATTTACGAGCATTAAGAAAAATTCACGAGGGAGTTACGAAAAGTTTTCAGTTTGTTTTTCGGAAACTTAGCAACACTGTAACTCGAAAAAACTACAATTTCGGACCCATATTTATAGGTTTTCTTTTTTTATTATTTTTACCTCTAAAACACGCGCCCTGAAAATTAATGTATATAGTTTTGTTACACCCTGTATAATCTGACTCTTGCTCGTACCTCCTCATCTGTAAGGCGATATTAAGGACAGGGGCGCCATTTCAGATTTTCCTGGGGGGGGGCAAGGCTTTCCAAGAATTTGGATGACCAAATTTTTTTTATTTCCGTGCATTTTCAAAAAAGTCTCTCTGACTTGATTTTTCGGCCACATTGAAAATCTTTGGGGGGGGGGGGATAGCCCCCCCCCCGCCCTCCCCCAAATGGCGCCACTGATTGAGGACTAAATCGCTTATTTTGATGTGGAATTCGTTGGGATTTTTATAATCAAATATCACATTTATTGCATTTGGCATGCTTGTCAAAGGCGGATCCAGCAATCTGGCATCTGTGTATTATTCCCGTTTGAATGCATGAGAAACAATCGATTAGTAAAAGGGTCATGGCGCCCTCACGAATCAATTGTTCCTCATACATTCTAATGGGATGAATTCGTGGTTGCCAAATTGCCGGATCCACCCATGATACTTTAACAATTGCGTGCGTTTTCCCGTCTCAGGATAATATTGTTTTAGACCACCAAATGGTACCAATATAGAGGATCTGAAAAGACCCCGCGAACTGTTTTTCTTATTTGAGGCTTCATTTTTCTTTTCTTTTCAAACTGTAAGTATTTAAAGTAATATTAGGTACTATCGACGAATTAAAGATTGCCACCGGATTTTCACGAGCTAAGTTTCGCCTTCAAGGTTCTGGTTCGGCAACTCTTCACACTCCTCACACCTTGCAGCTGAGAGGCGAGTGCGGGTGGGGCGGGAAAGCCGCGTTGCAGGTCAGTCTCTCACTCATACCTATGACTGAAAATGTGTGAAAATCTCGCGACAATCTTTAATTCGTTGATAGTATATCCTACTGATTATTGTCAGACCGTTTTTCATCGGGCATTTGGCCAATTTTTGTATTAATATGACTATTAATTAATTATGAAAAAGTTACGAATTTAAAAAAAAAAAAAAAAAAAAAAAAAAAAAAAAAAAAAAAAAAAAAAAATACAATGAATTGGAAAATGAATTTTCAGTTTGTTGGTTTCTTTTTCTGTAATTTGCCATTAAAATATGAATAGTTGAACAACCTGTGGCGGCTCGTGATATTTGGCAACCATGCAAGTTTTCCATTTAAACGTAGGTAAAATAATCGATTCTTGCGGAGGCTGGCAGCCTCCGGGAGAATCGATTGTTTTACATTGGTTAAATAGGAGGGGGACACTGTTGCCAAATTTCACGAGCCGCCACTGTGAACAACTGATCCTAGTAATAAGAAGACGTGAAGTTGCATCTTTATTTTTTGAACAGAGGTCATCCAGGATGAAAATACCCCTTAATGGGACTGGTCCTTTGTAAAAATCAAACTCTTGATATGGGAAGCTTTGTGCAGTTTGCACGTAATGTCTTGATCTTTCATCCGATTTCTCTCTATAAATGCATTTCTGCGAGGTGTTCTTTGCTTTCATTAATTGCTCTCGAAATGAAGAAAAAGAGTAAAAAGTAAAGAATCAAGGCGGTTCAGAAGAAAAAATACTGAAAGAAAAGAAGATGAACTGATGAAGAAAGATGCAAAGAAATTTCCTTTTTTCCCCCTTTTATTTTTCATCCTGCACTTTTCTGCTCTTGAGTCGTAATTGTTTGTTTAGTCGGTGTTATCACAGTCTCTTTTTCACGTCTGACATTAAGTCTCTTCCTTGACAACGTGCCTCGAGGCTCAAAGCTTTAATACTCGGCACGCCTTCAGTTTCATGCAACGCAAAAATATTTTGCGCCCTCAGGTATTGTTGTTCTCTAGCTCCGAATTGGTCGCTGCGTTTCCTCTCCTCTCGCCGACTGACTGCGCGATTTCGTTTCAGCGTTGCAGGCATGAAAGCACTTGCCATGATTTCGTGACGTCACGAGTCAAGTGCAGCGTTTTCAAACGAAGGTTTTTAACCTCGAAATCGGCCCAGTGATTGAAAGAGAGACAAACAGAGACCCATCGCAAAAGCTTGCATTTTCCCTCCTCTGCACAAATGGGACAGTTGCAATGGTCTAAAATGGGGCTCTAGAAAACTTTTGCTGTAAGAAAATAAATAGTTCAATCTGATGTAAAAACCAGCGAAAATCACAAGAATCGCACTAAGAAAGCCTGAAATTCGGCAATAGACTCACATAACTGCTATATCGGCAAGATCTTAATGGCGGTTCAACGCAGGTATCATAGGAGATTCCTGTCTATTTATGTCACTTTCTCTACAAAGACGCAGATATGTTTCAATTTAGATAGGAATCTTCCATGATACCTGCGTCTCTCCGCCGTTAAGCCCGCGATTCTGAGAGTGAATTTCGTGATTTTTCAGTGTACTATCGACGAATTAAAGATTGTCGCGAGATTTTCACGACCTCAGTTTCACCTTCAAGGTTCCTGTTCGGCCACTCTTCATACTCCTCACACCTTGCAGGCGAGGTGCCAGTGTGGTGTGGGCAGGAAAGCCGCAGCAGATTAGTCCTATACTCCCACCCATAACTGAAATTTCGTGAAAATCTTGCGACAATCTTTAATTCGTCGATAGTACTCATCGTCATGTTTACAGGTTTTTATGCAAGAATCAACTCTTCAATCCCCCATAGCAAAATTTTGCAATAGCCTCGTTGTGTGTTTTTTATAGAGCAATGGGGCTGTTGCAAACTTTTGCTGTAAGCGATTTAATAGTCGATGCTGGTGTAAAAACCTCAAAAAATAACAATGGCAGCACTAAAGAAACTTCCGAAATCCACTCCTAAACTCAATAAACGCATTTATTTGCACGAGTGTAATGGTGGCATATAGGGCAGTAATAATGGGAGATTCCTATCTTAATTTCGTCACTGTCTTTGTGCTGACAAGATAATGATTCACAGAAAAATTAGTCATCAATAGTAGTGATCCACGTCCGATGAATGGTGCCGTGCGTGACATCTATAGTGACACCGGTGTCAAATGAAAGTCGTCTCTTATTGGTCACTTCTAGATGGAGTTACAGTTTTGTTAGATGGGACGTATCTCCCATTAATATTGCCCTAAGCCACCATTTCGCTCGTGCAAATAAAATCGTTTATAGAGTTTAGGAGTGGATTTCGGAAGATGTTAGTGCTGCCATCGTTACTCTTGGAGGTTTTTACACTAGAATCGACTATGAAATCTCTGATAGCAAAAGTGTGCAATAGCACCAATCATCG
>VMOF01000220.1:64136711-64156711 GCA_011764245.1 Trialeurodes vaporariorum
TGTGATAAAACTCGCGTAGCGTTCCAAACTATCTCACTCACTCTCCCGTGACCCCCATGTATATCCATCTCTTTCTAGTATCGAAATTCATATGCAGGACCTTGTTTTACGACTTATTTTGATCAAATCGCATTAAAATGCCACGATAAATTCATTTCTGCCATAAAATTTCACAAAATAAGTCTCTATATACGATGTTTGGAATTAAAGTGAGATGGCAGTACATAAGGGTCAAGTGAGAGCGAGAGAGACAAACTGGCTTTGTTTGGAACGCTCATCACCGGCAGTCGTCATTACTAAAACCCTCTATACAATCAATCAATACAATCACAGAAACAATTTTATGTTCCATTGAACTCAGTTGGGAATCTATTATATTTCAATACTGATTTTCACCGTCTTTACATTTCATAAATTAGGATATTAAAATATCTCATTGATACATCTCACCCGGCCATAAATTCCCACAATTGTTTAGAATTTTTAGGTGTTTTTCTTAAAAAACACAATCCGAGAACCAAATCCAAGAAAAAATGAAAAGAAAAAAAAAAAAAAATTGTGGTCAAACTAAATGATACATGCTAAAAACTCCCAAAATTGGTAATCGATTAATATTGGTCCAAAAAGCTGACTGAAATTTGGTTAAACAATAACGCCAAAGAGGGTCGTTAACGACCTCTGCTGGACTAAATTCTTTTCTTTAACTGAATTTTTGGTGCGTTTTGGATCTTTATACCTACCGGTATTTTGCAGGAAGTGAATATTTCGTTTGATCGTATAGCTGCAAGTTTATTAAGTTACAAAAGTATATAAAATATTTTCCGCTCCCTTTTTTAACCGATTTTTCTTTCATTTTGTTACAGGTTCGTTTTTCTCGCCTCAAATATCTCCCAATCACCGTTACGAAACCGTAAGTTTAGCTATCATATAATATGAGACGATGATTATGTTGAGTATCGGCTTTATGAACTGAAAACAGCGATAGTCATATAATACTAGATTCTAGTCATATTACCACAAAATAATACAATCAGAACGGAAACTCCCATAAGAGCCAATGGAAGCAAGTTTGGAATTTAACGGCACCAGTAGGCAACGCTGTGGTCCTTTATCCCAACATGGCGGACGTGTGTGATTTGTGTTGAAACTCATTTATTTCTGTAAATTCTGGAAAGAAATCATAAGTTTCCAGCCTCACTTTTATTCTAATGGAATTTCCGAATGAAAATTTCGCGGATCATGTCCTAATTTTTTTTTTTTTCGCGCGCGAATCCAGATGTAAACATCCTATATCCCAACATGGCGGACGCGAAATGAATTTGCTTCAAAATCCGACAGAGTTTCCGTTTTGATTGTATTATTCTGTGATATTACCAGAAGCAGTATAGCGCACCGAGAGTTTCTTCATATCTCTCTTTTCTCCATTAAGACACGTATGTTAGACAAGGATGGACAACGGGATAAAACCCCCTCTTTCTGTCCTTTTCCTACTTATACATTCAAATGGGAAAAGAGAGAGATGGAAGAGATCCTGGTTGCGCCAGTGACCAGAAGCACAACGATAAGTGAACGACAGAAAGTCTAGTACTTTGACCTGAAAGTTCTGGAGTGAATACCAGAATATGGTCATAGAAATAGAATTTTCCAAAAATTGCCAAGAAGTACGGTACAAACACTAAAATTCTGGTAATTTTACTATTCCTTACATAGATTCACATCTATTGTCATGCTTACTCTGGTAATCTTTTTTTTTTCCAGTGCAAATTTTCCCAGAGTATTTAAAGCAAAGTGGTGAAAAACATTCATTATACCATGACAAGGTAAAGCGGCGTCTAAGTTTTGTAAAAAATAACCTAAACTTTTTCGTTCTCTCATTTAAGGCGACAGTTGCGATTTTTGAGTAGCGGATTCCAATCGTAAGTCAGGCATAATTTAATATGAAACGATGATTATGTTGAGTATCGGCTCTTCTCCTCGGCTCAAAATCAGAAATCTTCACAAATCCATGTCATCCAATTTGAATGGGTCTGTTGCATACTTTTGCTACAACAGTATGGAACCTTGATTCATATGTTAAATTCGACGGAAATAACGATGCGCACATTGAAAACGTTCAAAATCCACTCATTAACTCAGGAAATCACTTCAATTTTAAACAGCCCGCGCTACCCTAGACACTATTTGCACCGGTATACTTCTACATAGACGGAACCAGCGTGCATAAGTAAACAACATCGTAACTACAAAATGATGGAATTCCGTTCTAAATACATGAACTATTGGCTGCATTTGCTGTCTGGTCTTTTCGGTTTATCAAAGATTACAAAATAATACAAGTAATGTACGCATCTAAACGAAACATTCCAAATTCCAATGTTTGTAAAAGTTCTGTTCATGTATACATAAACGAGATGGTTCCATCTATGTTGTTATAAGTCGGTGATAAAGTGTTTAGTGTAGCGCGGGTTGTTTGAAATGGAAGGTATTTTCTGAGTTAATGAGTGGATTTTGAAAGTCTTTAATGTGCGCATCGTTATTTTCGCCGAATTTTACGTTAGAAACAATGTGTCATATTGATGTAGCAAAAGTGTGCAACAGACTCATTGAAGAAGTGACCAAAGTCACTATGCGCAATAATGTTCACGTCTCTCTCCCATCTTCGCCGAGAAATCGCGTAGATATGACAACGTGGACGTCCAGAAACGTCATCTCGCGTCGTTGTGTGAAAGAAAAAATAGAAAGATTTCGCTTCGTGAAAAAAAAAAGGGGGGATGGGCGCGAAAAGTTACAGGACGGCACGCAGGTTTCATCGGGGATGAAGAATATAGGGTATGGGGGTGAGATTAATAAAGCGAAAAAAAAAAAGCGAATCCGTCTTCGTTAAGCATAGAATGCGCTGACAAGTGGTTTAATAAACGGTCCAGCCGCCGCGAGCTGCCTCCAGAATGGGCAGTTACCCAAGTTACCGTGAACTCTTACAGTGAGCAAACACCTCACCTCACCTCGCTCGGCCCGGGGGGGGGGGGAGCCGCCCCCCCCCCCCCCCCCCCCGAGAGTTTCGCATTGAATTTGGGTCAGTTGAAGTGATGGCAGTCCTCAGTTTAATAGGTTTTACAAATATGCGACACGCCGCGCCGCGCTGCGCTGGCCAATCTCAGCACAGAGCTACCCGCGGTAACCCCAGCAAGTATCAGCGAAGTTTTTTTTTTTTTTTTTTTTTTTTTTTTTTTTTTTTTTTTTTTTTTTTTTTTTTCATTCCTCCACGCACCACAGGAACGAGGCTGGCTTCGTATTAGAAAGAGAAATTGCAGCGGAGCCGAGGGAGGAGAGAGAGAGAGAGGGAGGGAGAGAGAGAGAGAGAGAGAGAGAGAGAGAGAGAGAGAGAGAGAGAGAGAGAGAGAGAGAGTGAGAGGGGGGGAAGAAAAAGAAAAGGGGAAGAAAAGAAAAATTGTGGCGCGATGGAAACGACACAGGTAGGTACTTCGCTTCGCGACACTAACCTAATAGCGTTGACAGCAACGTAACCGCAACGAATAGACGCAAAATGAAAAATTAACTCTCCAAAGAAGTTTTTAAGATGAATTATAATCCTCCTGAGTTGCCTGCATTATTATTATTATTATTTTTTTTTTTTTTTTTTTTTTTTTTTTTTTTTTTTTTTTTTTTTTTTTTTTTTTACTCAAGAGAAACGACTTGGAAGCTGCGATCGTGCTGTTTTTCCCGGGGTGGGAATGAGGAGTCAGGAGCTTCACTCTCATACCCACTCCTCAGATTCACCGCAACGCACTGCGGTTATGGGATAAATACTTAAGAGGTTTTCTTACGACTCAGCCGTTGAACCCCTCTCGCGGTCGCCGCGGCCGAGAGTGGAAATCAAAGATATTTTTAAAATTAACGTGATTTCAGGCAAAAGTCTCAGTTCTAAAATCCGCCTTTTCCGGGTAATGGGTCTGTTGCATACTTTTGGTACAACAATATAGAACCTCGATTCTTATGTAAAATTTGGCGAAAATAACGATACGCACATTAAAAACGTTCAAAATCCACTCATTAACTCAGGAAATCACTTCAATTTCAAACAGCCCGCGCTACACTAGACACTATTTGCACCGGTATACTACTACACGACGGAACCACCGTACCTAAGTAAACAACATCGTAACAGTGTTGCCAGATTAGGGTGAAAAAGCCGTACGTTTTACATTGGTTTAAATGAGGACGATACGGCTTTTTACCCTCGATCTGGCAACACTGCATCGTAACTACAAAATGATGGAATTCCCTCTTAAATACATGAACTATTGGCTGCATTTGCTGTCTGGTCTTTTCGGTTTATCAAAGATCACACAATAATATAAGAAATGCACGCATCTAAACGAAACATTCCAATGTTTGTATAAGTTCTGTTTATGTTTTAAATACACGAGATGGTTCCATCTATGTAGTTATAAGTCGGTGACATAGAGTCTAGTGTAGCGCGGGCTGTTTGAAATGGAAAGTATTTTCTGAGTTAATGAGTGGATTTTGAAAGTTTTTAATGTGCGCATCGTTATTTTCGCCGAATTTTACGTTAGAAAAAATGAGTTATATGTATTGATGTAGCAAAAGTACGCAACAGACCTATTCTGTACGTTCCGTTTTTTTCCGGTTCTTTCCACAGTAAAATATGGTTTTAGTGATGATGGGCATGTGGTGAAAAAATTCCGTTGAGCCATCTAACTAATAACTATTCCTATTACTAAAACTATATTATTAACTATCTCTCCCTTACTCGCACGTAACGGCTAGCCCCTAAATCGCTATCTAAATCTCATCTCTAAAATTGTAGACAGAGTCATTTTTACAGACGTAAAGCAAATAAATTCAAGATGCTGCGTCAGTGAGATCACGTTCATAATTCGAACGGATCTTCAAAAGTGCATAATTTAAAATATTAAGGAATAAACAATTGTTTTTCTGAGTTTTTAAAGCACCATTCAATCAACTTTCAATCAAAGTGCTTTACATCCTCTTGAGTTTTTACAAAGTTATGAATGGTTCCCAGATACTATGTCCACAGCCTTTTTCTCCAAAACTTTCTCGTCCAAAATTTTATTTGTTCAGTTATATTATCGACCAAATGTTCTAAAGGTTTGAAATTCCAAAGAATGCAACTTTCATGTTACCATCATAATTTTCATCATTGATTTTCTTTTAACCATCAGTTTTATTTCTGCCAATGTTAAAATACGTCGATGCATTATTGACCGTTTTTCATTGGCAGTTCAAAGAGGACAATAGAGTTGACACTTATTTGAGGGCAACCAGATGCCGGCTTAAATTAAAAGTGCCTTCTCTCAGAAAATTGGATGATGCATATAATGATGTGCATACTGTCCGCGTCCAATCTTCTAGTGAGAGTAACTGCTATTCAGATTCATTTGTAGACTGATCGCTCACTCATACTTCATTTTATGGACTTATGATCTTTAGACATTTTAATAATGTCATTTTCTTTTTTAGACGTTTCCTCTTTGGCCCTAATTTGTTGGACATTAATTTTTGGACTTAAAAGTTTTGGACAAAATTTTGGGCATATCATCCGTGTATCTCCTGAATTTCTGATGGGTTTTTCTGTAGATCAATTTCACATAGTTTTATCTTATCTATACCTATTATTTTATCTACTATTATCGACTATTATTTTTTATCTAATATTTAACTCCTCAATGAGGCTGTTGCACACTTTTGATATGAGTGATTTAATAGACAGTCGATTCTGATGTAAATAAAAAATAAAACGATGGCAGCGCTAAAAGCTTCCGAATTCCACTCCGAAACTCACTAAACGCTTTTATTTGCGTGAGCGACTTGGTGGCTTAGGGTGCAGTAATAATGGGATATTTCCATCCAAACAATACTGTAACTCCACCATAGAAAGAAAACAAAGTTGGATTCTTTTCTTTTGCTACGAAGTTTCTGTCGCTTGCTTTGGTTAAATTTTGTATCTTCCGATGATTGCTTTGTGGCTTTTGAAATGGATCAAACAGGAGTTCACTGATACGACTTTCATTTGAAACCGGTGTCGCGCGGTACCATTCAATGCAATGGTGGATCAACCGACGGGGGCACGGGGGCACGTGCCCCCCCAGAAACCTCAAATTTTGTCTTTTTTCATTAGAAAACAGCCCGAAATTGCTTCCACCGACGCTTCAAATTTTAAAATTTCACAGGCGTGCCCCCCCCAGAAATTTTTTCTGGATCCGCAACTGATGTAATGGATATGGATCACTACTCTGATGACTAATTATTCTGTGAATCATCCTTGTCAAGTTGTCAGCATAGTGAGAGTGACGAAATTAAGATAGGAATCTCCCATTGCGTTACTGCCCTATACGCCACCCAATACGCTTGAGCAAATGAAAGCATTTATTGAGTTACGAAGTTGATTTCGGAAGTTTGTAGTGCTGCCATCGTTATTTTTGGAGGTTTTTACACCAGAAACTAGAAACCACTATTAAAGTGCCTGTAGCAAAACTGTGCAATAGCCCCATTAAATTGAGCGAGCGAATATTGATTTGTCTTTGTGGTCTGGTCGTATAAAAGGGTTAACTGCAGACCACTGGCGCAACCAGGATCACTTTCATCTCTCTCATTTCTCATTTGAATGTATAATGGAGCTGTTGCAAACTTTTGCTACAGGCTTATTAATAGTTGGTAATGGGGTAATACCCAGGGAAAATAACGATTAGCGCACTAATAAATCACGAAATCCACTCCTAAACTCACAAAATGCTTTTAAACACGAGACCGTAATGGCGGCCGGGGCCACGGTTTTCATTGGGGTTCCCTATCTTCAATCAGCGCCATCTACACGAGGTGTTCTCGCAACACCACACAAGAAGAAGAAGAAGCATACAATTGCCATAAGAAAACCGCGGCCTCGGCCGCCATTACGGTCTCGCATTTAAACGCATTTTGTGAGTTTAGGAGTTGATTTCGTGATTTTTTAGTGCGCTAATTGTTATTTTTACAGGGTATTACCCCATAATCAACTATTCATAAGCCTGTAGCTAAAGTTTGCAACAGCTCCATTAGGAAAAGGACAGAAAGAGGGGGTTTCATCTCGTTGTCCATCCTTGTCTAACATACGTTTTTTAATGGAGAAAAGAGAGAGATGAAAGAAACTCTCGGTGCGCTACTACCAGATTGCTGGATCCGCTGATGTTCCTTACTGATGACCGACCGATCGGGGCCTACTTCCTTCAATCTCGCGTGCACCGATTTTGTTTTTGCTTGCACCGTCCGGCGTCCCCATCATGAATGGAATCGAGCTCATCCATCCTTACTCACCTGCGCGATAGTCCCTCTTAGTCTTGTATTTACTTACCAACACCTCCCAACGCCAACGGCCTGACGGGCATGTCCATATTGGAGCGTGTACCAACGCAACACGGGAAAATAAAAAAAAAAAAACTACGGTGAAAATAACCATACGGATACCTGATTTTGGCACCTGCTAGATGTTATGGTAATTTTAACGAGAAGTATACTATGTTTTGACTAGGCACTAGGTGATGTTACCTGATTGCATGTCGAATTTACTTGAAGTATCGGTAAATGCACCACACTTCTGGTCAAGTTTACCATAACATCTAGCAGGTGCCAAAATCAGGTATCCGTATGGTTATAGTCAATAATCTTTTTTTTTTTTCCGTGAAAGTGCAAAAAGAAACTTTGGAGTTATCACAGAGCAATGAAGAGTGATATAGAATACATGTATATGTGTATACATTCTGTGTACCAGCAATAAGTATACTTGCGTCACTTGTCTATGCGAGAGAAATAAAGTAATCAAGTTTCGTATATTTTCCAACTTTCCTTTCGGGTACACCCGTGCCGCCGCCGCCGCCGCCACTCCCCCCCCCACTCACACACATGCATGGTAAGATACCCCGGAACGCCTTTTCTGTCTCTCTCACCCCCCCCCCCCCCCCCGCCCTTCACCCTTTTCGGGCTAGTATCGTGAGTACAACTCTGAGAGGTAGAAAAGGATAGAGAGGAATCCCCCAGTTCCGGGATCAACTGTTCCTCTCGATACAGGGCACAAGTTTCCTTTTGTATTCTGAGTCCGTGCTTGACATTGTTTCGTTTTCATCTCCTGCTTTCCGCCCGCCGCACAGTGGGCTAAGTCAGTCAATGGAAGAGTTCGGACATAACATCGCAACTTCAAATGCGTATAATATTTATGTTAATACACAAGATAGAAGTTCGAAATTAGTTTCATTGTTTTTCTTATCAAATTATCTACAAGAACCACCGATTACAATGCATTTTGTGACCGTAACAACACAAAGAATTCACATTTCCAGTCATACATTCCTTGTCCGACCCCTCGCATTGACTCGTCCCTCTGTGCGCCGCACCTTGGCTCCATATTGCTTTTTTCAGGATGACGGAAAGGTCATATTTCGATCTCGGGAAAGTTGTTGTCTATACCGATTTTCTTGACACGGGTTATAACACTATACTTGTGAGAGCCCACGGTATCAGTGGCGGCAATGGGTCTGTTGCAAACTTTTGCTACAACGATTAAGAGAGTTTAATCTGATGTAAAATCGCCTGAAAAGTTCATTGGTGGCATCAGAAAGTCATAAAATGCAATAATAAACTCACAAGAGGCGTTTCATGAAATCCAATATGGCGGAGAAATATCGAGCAATTTGTATGCATGCACCACGAACATCCAAGGATAGCCAACCTCACAATATCGATCACAACCAATCACAACGTAAACAAACACGTAACCTTTACCTCCAGTGAGGTTGTCAAAGTCGGCCATCCTCGGTTGTTCGTGGTGAATGCATATACGAATTGCTCGATATTTCTCCGCCATCTTGAAATTCATTAGACGCCTCTTGTGAGTTTATTATTGCATTTTATGAATTTCTGATGCCACCAATGGACTTTTCAGTCGATTTTACATTCGATTAAACACTCTTAATTGTTGTAGCAAAAGTTTGCAACAGACCCACTAGGCAATAATGATTTTCCTTCATTCCGTTCCACGGAAAGCATTCAAATAGAGGAAAACCATGGTTGCCAAATAGAGCTGTATGCAAAGTTTTGCGACACAGTCTTATTAGTACTTGATTGAGGGGTAAAGTAAAACCCTCTGTAAAACTCAACGACGACAAATTAAGCGCACTCAAAAATCACGAAATCCTGCACTCTCATAAACTCATGAAATGCTTTCAAACGCGAGACCTTATAATGACGGAGATTCTTTTATACTGGGTTTCTCTATCTCCAAAAGCTCCCTCCTCACGAGGTGTACTCACACAAGAAGAAGACGAAAAAGAGGAAGCAGCACACAATGGGTCTGCTGCATACTTTTGCTTCAACAATATAGAACCTTGATGCTTATGTAAAATTCGGCAAAAATAACGATGCGCACAATAAAAACGTTCAAAAATCACTCATTAACTCATCAAATCACTTCAATTTCAAACAGCCCGCGTTACACTAGACACTATTTGCACCGGTATACTACTACACAGACGGAACCACCGTGGATATGTATAAACAACCTCTTAACTAAAAAATGATGGAATTTATTTCTTAATACGTGAAATATAAGCTGCATTTGCTGTCTGGTCCTTTCGGTTTATCAAAGATTACAAAATAGTATAAGAAATGTACGCATATCTAAACGAAACATTCCAATGTTTGTAAGGTCTGTTCATGTTTACATAAGCGAGATGGTTCCATCTATGTAGTTGTAAGTCGGTGATATAGTGTCTAGTGTAGCGTGGGTTGTTTGAAATGGAAGGTATTTTCTGATTTAATGAGTGGGTTTTGAAAGTTTTTAACGTGCGCATCGTTATTTTCGCCGAATTTTACGTTAGAATTAATGAGTTATATTTATGTAGCAAAAGTACGCAACAGACCCATTGCTTTAAGATTTAGGCGATAATCACCGCTATTACGATCTCGCGTTTGAAAGCATTTTATAAGTTTGAGGAGTGAATTTCGTAATTTTTTAGTGTGCTTATCAGGGCTGCCGTTTTGCGTAGAATCAATGCTATTTTTTAATTCACCGATGATTCCACCGGTTGAGAAAAGATTACACAGTTCAATTCAGTGCATGACTATGATAAACTGAAATACTCACATCTGTAATCTTTTCTCAACCGGTGGAGTCGTCGATGACTTTAAAAAACTTGCGGATATTTTAATTAATCAACGAAGTTTCCACCGATTAAGGAAAGATTACAGATCAGAGTATTTTCGTGCATTATAGTCATGCACTGAATTGAACTGTGTAATCTTTTCTCAACCGGTGGAATCATCGGTGACTAGAAAAATAGCATTGATTTTACGCAAAACGGCAGCCCTGGTGCTTATCGTCATTTCTAATTGATTTTACCCCATAATCAACTAATATAAGCCTGTAGCTAAAATTGCAGTGACAGCTCCATTAAGACCAAAAATGTCCCAGAAGTTGCATCATAAAAATTTCTGAGGCTATATGAGCGATCGAATGAATATATTCCTGTTTTTTTTCCGTGAGGCGGTTTTTTCAGTAAGTTTTACTATAACGAATCATCGAAATCGTGTAACATGGCTCTCTAAAAGAATCAACACGGAAAAAAAAGATTAGTGAAAATTACCATACGGATACCTGATTTTGGCACCTGCTCGATGTTATGGTAAACTTGACCAGAAGTATGGTACATTTACCGATACTTTGAGTAAATTCGACATGCAATCAGGTAACATCACCTAGTACCTAGTCAAAACATAGTATACTTCTGGTTAACATTACCATAACATCTAGCAGGTGCCAAAATCAGGTATCCGTATGGTTATTTTCACCGTAGTTTTTTTTCCGTGAAAACAGGCTGAATGACGTGGCAAAATAACAGGAGTCATTTCGTCATGGCAAAATGGCCTGTAATCTGTCGCCTCAAAAGCAATGTGATTCGAATGCGTATCATATTACCTTTACACTTTCGTTTTCGTTGAACCGGCTATAAGATTCGCACGTTTGATAGATGTATTCATTCAAGTGGTAGTCATGAACAAGAAGTAAATATAGATAGAGTATCTACTCTTCACAGAATACATATTGGAATAGCATTTGCCAAGGATCGATCGTATAGCGCAGCCGTCAAGCATTTGCGGCATTGGCGGTAACTAATGGGTCTGCTGCAAACTTTTGCCACAACGATTAAGAGTGTATGATCTAAAGTAAAATCGCCTGAAAAGTCCATTGGTGGCATCAGAAAGTCATAAAATGCAATAATAAACTCACAAGAGGCGTTTCATGAAACTCAAGATGGCGGACAAACATCGAGCAATCTGTATGCATGCACCGTGAACATCCAAGGATGGCCAACTTTGACAACCTCACTGGAGGTAGAGGTTAAATGTGTTTGTTTACGTTGTGATTTGTTGTGATGGATATTGTGAGGTTGGCTATCCTTGGATGTTCGTGGTGCATGCATACATATTGCTCGATATTTATCCGCCATCTTGAATTTCATTAAATGCCTCTTGTGAGTTTATTATTGCATTTTATGACTTTCTGATGCCACCAATGGACTTTTCAGGCGATTTTACAGTAGATTACACACTCCTAATCGTTGAGGCAAACGTTTGCAACAGACCCGTTGGAGCCTTCGGTTTGGCTCTGACAAGTGAGCGCACACTTTGATTCGGGTATACAACTCTCGAAACAAGCATGGGCGGATCCAGCGATCTGGCAACGGTGTATTCTTCCCATTTGAATGCGTGAGAAACAATCGATTAGTCAAGGGGCCATGGCCCCCTCGAGAATCGATTCTTCCGCATACGTTTAAATGGGAAGAATACATGGTTGCCATATCGCTGGATCCGCCCTTGGAAACAAGAGCAAGTGAATAGCAGATAGGGGTGTTCATAGCCGTAGCCAGGATATTGTATTTCTCTCTCTTAGCCCATTTAAACGCATGTGTTAGAAAAGGACAGAAAGAGGGGCTGAAGTCACGTGACAGCCCCTATATCCATCCTTTTCTAACACCTGCGTTTAAATGGGCTAAGAGAGAGAGACAACGGTCGTTCCTTCGGTCGTCTTGTCTCCGTTCTCACGTGAAATAACGACTACCAACGCTTCAGGCATCGGCGAAAACTGAAAAGACTATGGACCATTTGCATGCTCCTGGGATTAGCCTGAAGTAAAATTATTCCAGGGGGAAATTTCACGAGAAGAACGATGGCGTCCTCAAAAATCGCGAAAGTTGGACGTAAAGCTGCGAAAAAGTCATTTTAAGTGATTTCAAGTTTGGGCGCTTCTGATTGGCTACTGCGCCGCCTTGCCGTAGAGTTGCATCATCCGACTCTTCCATCGCCGTAGACTCGCCGATCAGTGTACGTTGCCCTATGCCGTCGTGTGTTTACCTCGTGGATATGCTCCTGCAATTTCCTATTTTGTTTACTAATTTTTGACGGAAAGTTAATTTAAAGTGTAGTTAAAAGGTCAGTTAGCTTGTAAATGAAGTGAAACGCCGGTATTCTTACATTTTTTCTAGTTTTAACGGAGTTTACAAGTGAGTGTTGTCACTCCAGCAGCTGTTGCTGGTATAACCTTCAAAAGAGTGTATTATATATTACCTACTTTTGTTAGTTGTTTTGATCTTTCTTCGAGCTTGTCTTTTAAGAAGGAGCTTTCTTCATTAAATTAATTAATTCTTCATTAAAGTCAGTTTTTGATGTTTAAGAGTGATTTACTGCTAGTGCTTCATACCACTGCATCGGCGTCCTACCTCTCCACAGTATAGAGTACAACCTATTTAAATTCTAAGCCAGTGTTGTAGTATTCCACCAGTTCTGTGCCAGAGTTTCTAGCATGATTTGAGTTATTTTTCTAGCCAGTGTAGATACTTTCTATAATTTCAAATTCATAGTGCCCTTGATTAATATCGTAACTCGTGAGATACTTTTTATAGTGCACTTGGCCTCTCCGTCTCTCTCTGAAGCACAAATGTTGACAGTTAATAAACCAACTTATCCCTTCAAGTTTAAGTGTACAAACTGACTAAAGTTCAACTTTAAAGTCTGATTTACATCAAGTGGTAGTCTTCATGCCAAGATTATCATTTGCGGAACTCAGTCTGAAGTTAATTCATCGGTGGAACGCAAACTAGCGGCAACTATTTTTGGATTATCAATCATTTACTGGAGGTATGCACCTTGTGGTGAAATTTGATTCTCTTTTCTGTATTTATCTGTACTTCTTATAACCTTGTAGCAGTTTATTCAAGCTACCGGAGGGTAGATTTCATACACAAATGTTACGTGCAGTATTTATATCAATATGAACCTGAGGGTGTGGTCGCAAACCATTGCACTGCAATCGTTTTAGGTTAACTTTTGTTAATCAGAGCTCATGTTTCAGTGGATCCTTTCCTATTCCATATAAGTACATCATGTATGCACCAACAAGAAGAGCTGATATTCATTAATGATCGAATTAATCTTGCAGAGATGGGAGGGTTGCGATCGGAATCCTACACATTCATAATGAATTCACTTAAATATTTACAAATACCTACATCCTTCCAATCATTAACTTTTTGCAATGGTTTGCGGTGCCACTGCTGAAAAATCAAGTTTCAGAATTGGATCTCATTAGCAGTCCTTAAAGTAATAATTTACTGCCCAGAAATTAGGTTTCCTGGCTTTACCCCTAAACTTGATGCGCTAGTTCCTTTTTACCGTGGTTAGAAATGTACTGTTAGCTCTGCATACTCACTCACTATTGTTTTATATACCTGGACCAATATTATAAGCTAAAGAACTGATACTAACTTATCAAGTTAAGACAGGAAAGGATTACTCCTCCAACAGGCGGTAAATCAGTTGCCAAAAGTAAGCTAGCTTCAAACAAAAACACTGCATGTTACGCGTTGAGATGATTGGGCTACTTTTCTCATTATAGGAACACGATGGAACGCTACATTTTTCGACTGCGGTTTGCCTTTAGACTTTGAGCATTCTAATGAAACAGAGTAAACAAGCCAACCACTTTTAATAGTTGATCCACCTAACTGCGGTAACTGTATACCAACTGGGAGAAATCACAAGTAACCCGTTCCATCCTGTGTCACATCAGTTTTCACTAATAAGAAAATTTTCTATTCTATTGTACTGTGAGTCCTAAAGGAGGAGTACAGATAAATACAGAAAAGAAAATCAAATTTCACCACAAGGTGCATACCTCCAGTAAATGATTAATAATCCAAAAATAGTTGTCGCTGTTTTGCTTTCCACCGATGAATTAACTTCAGACTGAGTTCCGCAAATGATAATCTTGGCATGAAGACTACCACTTGATGTAAATCAGACTTCAAAGTTGAACTTTAGTCAGCTTGTACACTTAAACTTGAAGGGATAAGTTGGTTTATTAACTGTCAACATTTGTGCTTCAGAGAGAGACGGAGAGGCCAAGTGCACTATAAACAGTATCTCACGAGTTACAATATTAATCAAGGGCACTAAGAATTTGAAATTATAGAAAGTATCAACACTGGCTTGAAAAATAACTCAAATTATGCTAGAAATTCTGGCACAGAACTGGTGGCACACCACAGCAATGGCTTAGAATTTAAATAGTTCTCTATGCCATTCAGGTGAAGTAGGACCGATGCAATGGTGTGAAACACTGGCAGTAAATCACTCTCAAACATCAAAAGCTGACTTTAAAATAAAATTGAAGAATGAAAGACAAGCTCGCAGAGAGATCAAAACTCACACCAGTACCTAATACACTGTTTAGAAGGTTATCTAAACTAGCACTGGCTGGAGCGGAAACACTGGAAACACTCACTTGTAAAATCCATTAAAACGAGAAAAAATTTAAAAATACCGGTGTTTCACTTCATTTACAATCTAACTGACCTTTTAACTACACTTTAAATTAACTCTCCGTCAAAAATTAGTAAACAAAATAGGAAATTGCATGAGCATTTTCACAAGGTAAACACACGACGGCATAGGGCAACGTATACTGATCGGCGAGTCTACGGCGATGGAGGAGTCGGATGATGCAATACCTTGGACGAGGTCGACTCGGTCGTGGCGCGCGATTCAAATTCGAAATTTTCGGATCAATTTTTTCCACTGTTCCCGCACTCAAAAAAATTTGAAAAAATTCGTGAGTACTCAGTGCACCAAGCTCTTTCATATTCTGAATTAAAAAAAATGTGTGCAAATGGTCCATTCCAGTGAGATGGATCGAGTAAATACTTAGGTATACCTATACTTGCTTGCTTGGCTCTAAACGCTTTATTGATGAAACTTCTATGACAGTTATCGGCATCAGCGAAAAGTCCTGTTACCGCAGAATTATCTGTAACAATCATCGGCAAAAAGGTGATGTCGCCAAAACCCAGATTGTGACCCCTCTATCGATTCAGCTTGGCAAATAGAGTCGATCCTCTCAAGGATTTTTGTACATTTTGTTACTGGGCCCATTTTCCTGGCAACTCATGGCTAAATGCAACATGGGCAAAAAGGTGATGTCGCCAAAACCCAGATTGTGACCCCTCTATCGATTCAGCTTGGCAAATAGAGTCGATCGCTCTCAAGGATTTTTGTACATTTTGTTACTGGGCCCATTTTCCTGGCAACTCATGGCTATATGCAACATGGGCAAAAATGTGATGTCGCCAAAACCCAGATTGTGACCCCTCTATCGATTCAGCTTGGCAAATAGAGTCGATCGCTCTCAAGGATTTTTGTATATTTTGTTACTGGGCCCATTTTCCAGGCAACTCATGGCTATATGCAACATGGGCAAAAAGGTGATGTCGCCAAAACTTAGCTTGTGACCCCTCTATCAATTCAGCTTGGCAAATGGAGTCGATTGTTGCTCTGAAGTGTTTTCATATATTTTGAAACTGGGGCTGCTTCACTGGAAACTCATGGCTATGCAATGTCTCAAAAAAAAAAAAAAACAAAAAACAAAAAACAAACAAAAATCACTTAAATTCTTATACGGAGAACGATGAACTTTCAACTATCTGTTAACATCGTAGTAATGTTTGTATAGTGTGTGTGGGCTGCGGCGAAGCGTGCAATCTGGCAACTTTGCACTTGGCTCGTTGAAATTCACGTAAAGTATCGAACTATTTTATAAGAATCGGCGATGACCATCGCATTCGATCTTTTCTATGGGTTCAAAGGCACAAAACACCACGTTGCCAGATAGCACGCTTTGACAGCGTACCGAGCAGCGGCGGCGTAGCGTGCAATTTGGCAACGTTGTAATGTGTTCATTCAAACGTAGCCAAAAGATCGAATGCAAAGGTGTTCACCGAGCATCCAACAGTTCGATCTTTTTCACGGGTCTAAACGGACGAACTGCAACGTTGCCAAATTGCACGCTACGCCGCGCCACTGGCACCGAGTGGGTTATCTGCGTGTTTTGTTACCGTTTCGGAGGAGGCCGGGGGATATTAGTAAGTTTTGCAACCTTTCGTCACCGCCCGCCGCGCCGCGCGGGTTTCGGAGCGGAGCGCCTGGTTATTGGAGCATCGCATCGTCTGAACATTACTCGGACGGACACGAATATCAATTTGAAGGTATCAATTTGCCGCGCAATTTTTCACGAATACAATTTCAATTTCACTGACTCTCCGCGGTTTACCCACGCGCGTCACACGAAAACCCGCAGGATCCCTTCCCCCTTCCCTCTCCCCCCCTCACCCTTCCCCCTGTCACTATCCGTCCTTTAACCGCCCTCGGACACCGCTGCGCCACTATACCCCAGTCCCCCCCCCTCTACCGCTGCCTCTGCACGCTCATCTTCTATTCTCAACTTACCCCCCCCCCCCCCCCCCCCCCCCCCCCAACCCCAAATATGTTAGAGTCCACTGCCGCGAATTGGCATCCTCTGGCTCTCCCCCCTCCTCCCCCCTCATCACCCCTCCTCCCCCTCCTCCCCTCCTCTTCCCCTCCTCTTCCTCTTCCTCGCTTTTTCCGAACCCGAAAAGGAATAAATTGGCTACTTAAAATGGGTCGCCAAACTAACCGACTGGATAGCAGAGCCGACCGAACCAGAGCTGCCGATTTGCGTGGATTTAATGGCACTTTAAAATTCACCGAAGATTCCACCGGTTGAGAGAAGATTACGGAGTTTAGTTTTAGTGTATGACAGTAATGCGCGAAAATACTAGCGTCATGCATCTTTTCTCAACCGGTAAAGAGTCGTCGATAACTTTGAAAACTTGCGGATGTATTTTAATTATTTAACGGCGATTTCCACTGAATGAGAAAAGATTACAGTTCCGAGTATTTTCGTGCAGTACGCAGTCATACACTGAATTGAACTGTGCAATCTTTTCTCAACCGGTGGATTCATCGGTGAATTTAAAAATGTCATTGAATCTATACGCGCAAATCGCGGCAGCTCCGGAACCGAACTCCTACGTCGTTACGTGACGTAATTGGCGGTCGGCAAGTTGAGTATTTTGACCGCGCAACTAAAATAATAATCCGCTGATTGATGCGATCTTCAGGCTCACGAGCTGTGCGTCACTGTCCGGGTTTACAGAATAGTACCTATACGTATGTCGTATATAGGATGTGCAGCGTATTTTATAATGTATGAAAGTTTAGGGGGTGAACACATCTGAATAAGGCTCTTGCAAACTTTTGCTATTGGGGATTGAAGAGTTGATTCTTGCATAAAAACCTGTAAAAATAACGATGAGTACACTGAAAAATCAAGAAATTCACTGTCAGAATCGGGCTTAATGGCGGAGAGACGCAGGTATCATGTGAGACTCTTATCTAATTGAGACAAATCTCTGTTTCTGTAGCATGGGCGCACCCAGGATTTCTATATGGGGGGCTAAGTTATCATTTCATATGGGGGGGGTCTGGGGGTCCTCCCCCGAATTTTTTTGAAAATTTAGCTCTTCTTAGACGCAAAATTAGGATATTTCTATTCAGAAACTATATTGAATTAACTCTCGAGACAAATGAGATTTTCCGAGACTATGCTGATGATACGGAAATATCCTCATGGCATGCTGATAGAAAGACGGATTCTTCAGGAAATCTAGATTTCAGAAGAAAATCGAGCGAAATTAACAATTACGGACATTGCTGTCGGGAAAGATGTGTTCCTCCAAGGAAAAATATGTTTCATGACATTGATACTTTTTTGAACTCATTTCCTTTCCCATCTTTTCTTTTTCTCTCCTCCTCTTTTCCTCTTCTCTCTTTCTCTTTTCATCATTTTTTCCTTTCCTTTCCTCCTTGTTTCCTTTCTTTCCTCCTTTTTACCTTTCCTTTAATCCTTTTTTTACTTCCTATGAGGGGGCCTTAGCCCCCTTGTTCCCCCCTGGGTGCGCCCATGTTCTGTAGAGAAAGTGACATAATAGACAGGAATCTCCCATGATATATACGTGCGTTGAACCGCCATTACGAACTTGCCGTTATAGCAGTTGCGTTATTTTATTACTGAATGTGAGACTTCCTTACAATGAGTGTGATTCCCGTGATTTTCGCTGGTTATTACACCAGAATGAACACTCATTTGCTCATAGCAAAAGTTTGCAAGAGCCCCATTATGGTTCCATCAGGGTATCAAAAGTGGTGGTGGTGGTGGTGGTGGTGGTGGCGGGGGGGGGGCAGAAAAATGATGCATTTTTTTTTGCTTGTTTGTCTTTCGAAGTTTGGATCCGATGTATTGAGTACGAAAATATGAATTTAAATTTCATGAAATTATGAATACAGGTTAGGATATTTATTTAGAAATAACGCAGAGGAAATGTTTCAATGGGGCAGTTGCAAGGGTCTGAAATGTTGTGTTTTTGTGTGAAGAAAATGATAGTACTTGATGAGCTGAGAACCATGGTGCCTTTGGTCTTTCCATAAGTGTCCCGGTTTTGGAGATCCACACGTGTAAAGTTGTAAAAAACCGTGTGCGTAGTGACGTCACTACGCGGAATTCTTATTTAAAACAATGTATTTTGGGCCAAAATCTCATCTCCGGAACAATTGGACTCTATTAGAAACCAAATAAGCATCTTTGTTCTCAGCTCATCAAGTACAATCAAATTTTTTGTTTGTATTTATATAAAAAAACAAAATTCCAGACCCTTGCAACTGCCCCACTTGTACTAAGTTATTCTCTTGGTTCTCGTAAAATTCCTCTACTATTTTGATTGCAGTTTTTAACATAATTATTTTTTTACTGGGTCATTCATTTGAGAAGCCTCGCGTCCTTCCCCGGGAAGGGCCTTTTCCTTTTCCTTTTCCTTGTTGGGAGCCCTCTCCTTCCCCATAGGGCTTTTAAGGATCTCAGTTACAATTAGTGTTGCCAGATCGAGGGTAAAAAACCGTATCGTCCCCATTTAAATCAATGTAAAACGCACAGCTTTTTCACACCAATCTGGCAACACTGGTTACGATGAAGGCGAAAACTGAGTGAGCTCACGTAGTCGGTTTAAAGGGTCCTGGGTCCTCTCCTTCGTCGCTATCACCATACTGGTTCAAAATCAAAACCCAAGTTCTGACACGCACCTTAAGGAGGTGTAGTTTTCGTATTCGATAGGTGAGGCAGAAGAGGTGTATACTGTATAGTGTATAACCGGAGATAAGCCATTGCAAGATGCGCCCGAGAAAGCCAAAACTATGAGACGGTCGCG
This sequence comes from Trialeurodes vaporariorum, assembly GCA_011764245.1. Classification (NCBI taxonomy): domain Eukaryota; kingdom Metazoa; phylum Arthropoda; class Insecta; order Hemiptera; family Aleyrodidae; genus Trialeurodes; species Trialeurodes vaporariorum. The sequence goes on from VMOF01000220.1 coordinate 64,156,391, forward strand.
GGAGTTTTGCACCCGTTTTGAGTTAGGGTGAACACGAAGCGAGCGATGCTCCGAAAGTTTTGATTTCCGAGTTTTGATAAGTGGCGCACCGCAATACAGCAACGGTTTCCAAGGACACATTTTCGATGGGAAGGGAGGTGAAGTCGTCAAGGATAGGAACGGTGCGGGTGCGGGAGTTTGGTGGGAAGGAGAGAGCAGCGAATAATGGTTCCTCCTCATTATTCGCGACTCTTCTTCCTCCTGTGACTGACCATTCTCTATCTTTCTCTATACCTCTCGCTCTCTATCACCTCTCTCTCTCTCTCGCTCTCTCTCTCTCTC
>VMOF01000220.1:64161711-64166184 GCA_011764245.1 Trialeurodes vaporariorum
TTGTATCCCCTGATTTCAAAGATCGGGCCGATCATCGGGCTGATGGGATAAAACAATCAGGGATTTGGAGGGCTTTGATTCGTAGGATTGATCGATCCATTAGGTTTCTCTTTATAAAAGTCGCCTATTCCTGTAATGGGGCAGTTGCAAGGGTCTGAAATGCTGTGTTTTTTATAAAGAAAATGAAAGTACTTGATGAGCTGAGAACAAAGATGCCCTAGGTTTCTAATTAAGTCCCATTGTTCCGGAGATGAGATTTAGGACCAAAATACATTGTTTTAAATGGGAATTCCGCGTAGTGACGTCACCACGCACACGGTTTTTTACAACTTTACACGCTTGTATCTCCAAACCGGGGCACTTAGGAAAAAACCAAAGGCTCCATTGTTCTCAGCTCATGAAGTACTTTCATTTTCTTTATAAAAAACACGACATTTCAGACCCATTCAACTGCCCCATTGAAGCAACAAAATCAGCTAGCGGCCCTGGCGACAAAATGCTTCCACCATAACGAGCTCGAACGGAGTTATTTCACGAACGCAGACTTAAAATACGTTAATGTAATAATTAATAAATGAAAGGGTGGAGGTGTAGGATGGGAGAGACTGTAGCATGGCGGGGCGGGGCGGGGAGGGGGAGGGATTTTAGTGCCAAGAGGGTTGAAACGGTTATGATGAAATGAGTGAAGCGCGTTAAATTTTAAAGGATGTTTGAAAGATGGGATGGATCTGAGATATACAGATGGAGGAGGAAGGAAAAGCTAAGGAGTTAAGTGAGCACCATACTATGCCGGCGTCGCGTTCGCTACTAGATTGCGCCCTTGCAGAGCTGTTGATCCCTTGAACTTATTCATTAAAATATATATCCGAAAAGCACTTCATATTAGTTGAATTGTTCGAAATTAAACTGGTAAACAAAGATGGATCACTCGTCTCGGAGTCTCGTCTCCTGAGCTGTGAAGCTGCTCTTTTCTCTCTCTCTTTTATATAATAATATGATACGCGTCTTTTCGCTTAATTCTTACAATTTTGTTTCCTTCTCAGCTTGGGCTCTTCTTTCTCGCTTGCCCTTCACAGGATTTCCTCCTGCTTCGCGAAACTGAGTGAGTGAGCGAACAAGCGAACAACAAGCGATCCTTTGCGCCATGAAAATGGGCTGAAAAGTTGAGCCACGGTGATACTAAAGTTGCCGGATTTTAATGTACCCCTTAATTTTTGTTACTTTGTTGAAAGTAATGTTACATTGTTCAGAGCAATGTTCTGTTTTTATGTCCCTTAATTTTGTTACATTGTCGAAAGGAATGTTCCGTTTTCATTCTTAAGTCTATATGTGAATAAAATGGGACCTTAGACGATCACCCACCCAAACATTGTAAATTTTTCCTCCTGTTCATTTTGTGTCTTATTCTATTGTCATTAATAAATTCTGTATTATTAAAGCTGAGCATTGCAGTCATGGCCGCACACGGGGGGGGCCAAGGGCCCCCCAATAGGAAGAAAAGAAAGGAGGAAAGGAAAAAAAGGGAAAAAAGGGGAAAAGGAAAAAATGATGAAAAGAGAAAGAGAGAAGAGGAAAAGAGGAGGAGAGGAAAAGAAAAGATGGGAAAGGAAATGAGTTCAAAAAAGTATCAATGTCATGAGACATATTTTTCCTTGGAGGAACACATCTTTCTTGACAGCAATGTCCTTAATTGTTAATTTCGCTCGATCTTCTTCTGAAATCTAGATTTCCTGAAGACTCCGTCTGTCTATCAGCATGATGACGATATTTCCGTAATATCAGCATAGTCTCGGAAAATCTCTTAATTCAATATAGTTTCTGAATAGAAGTAGCCTAATTTTACGTCTAAGAAGAGCTAAATTTTCAAAATTTTCCGGGGGAGGACCCTCAGACTCCCCCCTATGAAATGACAACTTGCCCCCCCCCCCATACAGAAATCCTGGGTACGCCCATGATTGCAGAGAGTATTACATGTTGTTAATGAATATTTTGGAATATTTAGTGAACTTTCAATGAATATTTAGTATTACTTATCAGATTTTTCACCTGTGATTTTGTGTTAGACTTGCTTAAATGTTGTATTTTCGAAATGAATATTATGTTAAGTTCTTTGATACTTTGCTAGTCCTGACGATGGCGTCAATGCCAAAAAGCTTCGACTGAAATATTATTAATAAAAATGAGAGTAAATTAATCACCAAAGTTTTTTATAACGTTCCTAGCACTTTGGCTAACTCAACCAAAATATTCATTAAATTCTGTATATTTAGTGTTGTCGGGGAACGGTTGACACATTTAAAAATGGAGCTGTTGCAAACTTTTGCTACAGGCTTATTAATAGTTGATAATGGGGTCATACCCAGTAAAAATGACGATTAGCGCACTGAAAAATCACGAAATCCACTCCTAAACTCACAAAATGCTTTTAAACGCGAGACCGTAATGGCGGCCGGGGCCGCGGTTTCCATTGGGGTTCCCTATCTTCAATCAGCGCCATCTACACGAGATGTTTTCGCAACACCACACAAAAAGAAGAAGAAGCATACAATTTCCATAAGAAAACCGTGGCCTCGGCCGCCATTACGGTCTCGCATTTAAAAGCATTTTGTGAGTTTAAGAGTGGATTTCGTGATTATTTAGTGCGCTAGTTGTTATTTTTACAGGGTACTACCCCATAATCAACTATTAATAAGCCTGTAGCAAAAGTTTGCAACAGCTCCATTCTGCACAACAAATGCAAACCAACTGCATTGCAACCGACTAGTTTTTTGGATCCCCTCCTACAAACTCAATTTTTTTAGATAGGATGTATCAGTTCAAAAACCACTACTTGTGATACCTCTATAAAATCAGCGCAGCAAATGCAAACGACCCGTTTTCAGAGGAATTCCAATTTCACAAATTATGAGTGGTGAAAATCAGAAAGTAACTAACAAGCAGATTTATAGTCGAAGTGCCCCCAAAAGACCAAAACGCAACAAAAATGATTGTTTAAAATTGAAATAAAATATAGCGACTTATCGTCGAGTAAGTGGTTCCATACCTTAGGAAAGGCTGCATTGTCTTGGTGCGGGTCAGTTACACGAACCACCTTTTCCAAACATTGGAATTACTGAGAGGAAAAAATGTGTTCGTTTGCTCGCAGAAAAATATCATCATCAGTAATTGGAGATAAAGTGAGCATAAATAAGACAGTATCTTGTTTATGAATGCAATTTCTCTCGTGTGAAAAGAAATGAGAAAACGGGTTGTTCATTATGTTCTTTCGGAGTTCCAGGTAGTGCCATTGGACGATATAGGTACCAAAGAAAGAGCGCAAAACAGCACTTAACAGCAGTTCCAAATTTAAGTAAGATTATAGATAGGCCGAAAATGAAGACCGTGTTTACTCTAAACTTTTCAAAGCTCTCTTACAGCTTGTCCCAGAAAATATTGGATTTGACCAAGGTATATGGAGAACGGGCATGGACAACACTCTGAGCTTGGCTCTGATTGGTTGTGAAAAAAGCGACTCCGCCGCCATTTTTCTGACCGCGCGATTCAAATTCAGATTTCACATCTTGAAAAAGAAAATGAACAACGTATAATTGATGATGTTAATCGATTCTATAGTCACAAAATTAACATTTAAAGATAAAAATTACCTTTCATTGTTCAAATAAATAAAATATTACTTCCGATAAACTTCCCCTTCAAACCTAACCACAAACAACAATGCAAGATATACACGGTGTAAATAGGAGACAAGATGGCGGCGAAGTCACTTTTGCCGAAGTGGCCACGCCCCCTGAGTCGAGTGTTGTCCATACCTGTTCTCCATATACCTTGGGATTCGACACTTGTGTGGTTTTCATAAAAACATCAGCTTCTTACGACTCCTGACCAATGAGGTTGCCCTATCTGAGGATGGAAGCTAATGTTTTCATTCAAAGCTACTGTAGTGGGTAGGGGTCCTAAATATAGCTCGTGGCTGAAGAGACGTAGACAAGAGATACGAAACGAAAACAGTATATTATACCAAACTAAATCTAAAATCACAAACTCGCCAACTCCAACGGCTGACAGCGATGTCCCTAAGACGCCCTGACAGTAACCTAACCTCAAAAATCGTACACTCAGAGCTCTGAGCTCCAAACCGCTATTGAGAGATCACAAAGATCCAAATCTCAATGCAACTAGATGAGAGATCACCAAGATCCAAATCTCACCGGACGTCTCTCTGAGGAGTGCGACCATTAAGCTACTGTCAGTGCATCTTATATAGTCCTCAAAATCCAGAGGAGGATCCATACGTCAGAGTAACCATTGATAACAAGACGCATAGAATCTGTAGATGTTTTGAGATAAAGCATCAACAAATTCTGAAATCTCGCTATCAATACTCAAAACAGCCGCATTTAGCCCACTATAGATGCCGAGAAACCGCAGATTCACATTGACACAGCGCGCGATGTTTACGCGATCCGCGATCGC
>VMOF01000220.1:64166684-64248786 GCA_011764245.1 Trialeurodes vaporariorum
TGGATCCGATGTATTGAGTACGAAAATATGAATTTAAATTTCATGAAATTATGAATACAGGTTAGGATATTTATTTAGAAATAACGCAGAGGAAATGTTTCAATGGGGCAGTTGCAAGGGTCTGAAATGTTGTGTTTTTGTGTGAAGAAAATGATAGTACTTGATGAGCTGAGAACCATGGTGCCTTTGGTCTTTCCATAAGTGTCCCGGTTTTGGAGATCCACACGTGTAAAGTTGTAAAAAACCGTGTGCGTAGTGACGTCACTACGCGGAATTCTTATTTAAAACAATGTATTTTGGGCCAAAATCTCATCTCCGGAACAATTGGACTCTATTAGAAACCAAATAAGCATCTTTGTTCTCAGCTCATCAAGTACAATCAAATTTTTTGTTTGTATTTATATAAAAAAACAAAATTCCAGACCCTTGCAACTGCCCCACTTGTACTAAGTTATTCTCTTGGTTCTCGTAAAATTCCTCTACTATTTTGATTGCAGTTTTTAACATAATTATTTTTTTACTGGGTCATTCATTTGAGAAGCCTCGCGTCCTTCCCCGGGAAGGGCCTTTTCCTTTTCCTTTTCCTTGTTGGGAGCCCTCTCCTTCCCCATAGGGCTTTTAAGGATCTCAGTTACAATTAGTGTTGCCAGATCGAGGGTAAAAAACCGTATCGTCCCCATTTAAATCAATGTAAAACGCACAGCTTTTTCACACCAATCTGGCAACACTGGTTACGATGAAGGCGAAAACTGAGTGAGCTCACGTAGTCGGTTTAAAGGGTCCTGGGTCCTCTCCTTCGTCGCTATCACCATACTGGTTCAAAATCAAAACCCAAGTTCTGACACGCACCTTAAGGAGGTGTAGTTTTCGTATTCGATAGGTGAGGCAGAAGAGGTGTATACTGTATAGTGTATAACCGGAGATAAGCCATTGCAAGATGCGCCCGAGAAAGCCAAAACTATGAGACGGTCGCGGGAGTTTTGCACCCGTTTTGAGTTAGGGTGAACACGAAGCGAGCGATGCTCCGAAAGTTTTGATTTCCGAGTTTTGATAAGTGGCGCACCGCAATACAGCAACGGTTTCCAAGGACACATTTTCGATGGGAAGGGAGGTGAAGTCGTCAAGGATAGGAACGGTGCGGGTGCGGGAGTTTGGTGGGAAGGAGAGAGCAGCGAATAATGGTTCCTCCTCATTATTCGCGACTCTTCTTCCTCCTGTGACTGACCATTCTCTATCTTTCTCTATACCTCTCGCTCTCTATCACCTCTCTCTCTCTCTCGCTCTCTCTCTCTCTCTCTCTCTCTCTCTCTCTCTCTCTCTCTCTCTCTCTCTCTCTCTCTCTCTATATATATATATATATATATATAAACACGTAAAAACTTAGATCAGCCAACAAAATATAGAAAACAACTTAAATTGGGATAAAGGCTGGAACAAATTAAAATTTGGGACGTTTCGGGCCAATTAACAGACCCTTTTTCAACCAAATAAAAAAAATAAAAACACACAAAAACAAATACAAGTGAGCCGCCGCTGTAATTGCAAGGCAAGGACTGGCGAAACGGTAAACAGTTCAAACAAAACACAGGTGCAAAGATTACCTAATCACCAACCTCCTCAGAGAGGAAAAACTGGTGATAAGCACCGCTGAGACCGTTGACATCCGCGCGCGAATTACACACATGATTCTTTTGGCGCAAAATATGAATCATCTCGAGCATACTGCGGGCAAAGCAGTTCTTTTCGGTGGCTAAAACACGAACGCTGTTAAAATCAAAATGATGGTGGAGTGTGTTTTCATGGTGATGCAACGCGGTCTTCTCATTTTTATCATATTTATGCCCGTTGAGTCTCTTTTTAAGAAGTTGTTTTGTCTGACCAATGTAACCTATTTCACAATCCTGGCACTTAAGATGGTAAACAACCTCCGCCATTTGCTCAGTCTCTCTTTCTGATTTTAACTGAGACATAAGAAATCCTAAATTATTATACTGTTTGTGGACCACAGGAAAACCAAAAGATTTTAAAATGGCCGACAATCTTTCAGACAAAAAGGGGACATATGGGAGGCTAATAAGTTTAGAAAAATCAACTTTATTCCTGGATGGAGCTTTTTTGATTTTTGAAAGTTGATTTTTCTAAACTTATTAGCCTCCCATATGTCCCCTTTTTGTCTGAAAGATTGTCGGCCATTTTAAAATCTTTTGGTTTTCCTGTGGTCCACAAACAGTATAATAATTTAGGATTTCTTATGTCTCAGTTAAAATCAGAAAGAGAGACTGAGCAAATGGCGGAGGTTGTTTACCATCTTAAGTGCCAGGATTGTGAAATAGGTTACATTGGTCAGACAAAACAACTTCTTAAAAAGAGACTCAACGGGCATAAATATGATAAAAATGAGAAGACCGCGTTGCATCACCATGAAAACACACTCCACCATCATTTTGATTTTAACAGCGTTCGTGTTTTAGCCACCGAAAAGAACTGCTTTGCCCGCAGTATGCTCGAGATGATTCATATTTTGCGCCAAAAGAATCATGTGTGTAATTCGCGCGCGGATGTCAACGGTCTCAGCGGTGCTTATCACCAGTTTTTCCTCTCTGAGGAGGTTGGTGATTAGGTAATCTTTGCACCTGTGTTTTGTTTGAACTGTTTACCGTTTCGCCAGTCCTTGCCTTGCAATTACAGCGGCGGCTCACTTGTATTTGTTTTTGTGTGTTTTTATTTTTTTATTTGGTTGAAAAAGGGTCTGTTAATTGGCCCGAAACGTCCCAAATTTTAATTTGTTCCAGCCTTTATCCCAATTTAAGTTGTTTTCTATATATATATATATATATAAGATCTGCCCGGGCACATCTAGATCCGCCCAGAAACCTAGATCTGCCCGTAACATATATATATATATATATATATATATATATATATATATATATATATATATATATATATATATATATATATATATATATATATATATATATATATATATATATATATATTACGGGCAGATCTAGTTTTCCGGGCGGATCTAGGTTTGCCCGGGCGAAATTAGGTCCGCCCGGGCAGACCTAGATGTGCTCGGGCAGAATTAGGTCCGCCCAATTTTAGCTGGGCCGATCTAGATCCGCCCGCGAAAACCTAGATATGCCCGTTTTAAATGGGCACATCTAGGTGTGCCCAACCGTTTTGGATCTGGGCATATTTAGTTTCGATAGTTATTTTTCTGGGCCGATAAAACAAAAACAAAAAATAAAAAAAAATAAAAAATAAATAAATAAATAAATAAATAAATAAAAATGAAAAAAATAAAAAAAAAAAAATAAATAAAATAAAATAAAATAAAATAAGATAAAATATTAATAGCAGGGCTAGTTAGAGGCTCTTTACGCCCGAAACCAGTTCAAATCCTGCAAGGTTCAATTTATATCGCCTGCTGAAGTGCCGGATACTTCCATCTCGCTCCGGTCTCTCAGTCGCGCCAATTCAAAACTTGGTGGGCAAGGATTTACCAAGTGTTCTTGCCGCGGACGGTGCAGTGACAACAAGTGTGCTTGTAAAAAGAAAGGAATCCAATGCAACTCCAAGTGTCACAATGCTGGCCCATGTTGCAACAAATAAAAACGCAGTTTCGAAATTCTGTAAAAATTGTTGTAGGCGGTTTTTTCTTTTCTTTAATTGCTGCATAATTATTTTTGTTGTTTGTTTTTCTTTCATTGTTTTTTTTTCACTTTTGGTTTTTTTCGTTTTTTTTTGGTTTTTTGTTTTGTTTTTTTTTTAATGTTTTTTGTTTTGTTTTGTTTTTGTTTTTTTTGTTTGTTTTTTTTTTGTTTGTTTTTTTTTAATGTTTTTTGTTTTGTTTTGTTTGTTTTTTGTTTGTTTTTTTTTTGTTTTTTTTTTTTTTAATGTTTTTTGTTTTGTTTTGTTTTTGTTTTTTTTTGTTTGTTTTATTTTTGTTTGTTTTTTTTTTTGCATTCATTTTTTTTGGGCCAACCTAGTTCCGCCCGGGCGGAACTAGGTTGGCCCACTGTTTCCCGGGCAGATCTTAGATCGGCCCGGGCACACCTAAATCTGCCCGTTTTAAACGGGCGGATCTAAGTACGCCCGAGCCGATCTAAGATCTGCCCGGGCACATCTAGATCCGCCCAGAAACCTAGATCTGCCCGTAACATATATATATATATATATATATATATATATATATATATATATATATATATATATAATATATATATATATATATATATATATATATATATATATATATATATATAATATATATATATATATATATATATATATATATATATATATATATATATATATATATATATATATATATATATATATATATATCCCTCTCTTCCTCTCTCCCTTTATCTATCACTGTCTTTCTCCCTCCCCTCTCTCCTCCCTCTCTTACTCTTCCACTCTCTCCTCTTTTTCTGTTTGATTTCACCTTCTTTCAGATTCGCCCAGACAGACAGTCCCCCGATTTTTACAAACCCTTACACTTTTTCGTAGAAATGGACTTGCCCAAGTGGGTTCGGAGTCCCGGACGGTTTGACAGGTTTATAACAATAAATCAACTATCGATTTCAAAGTTCATTTACTATTTTAGAGTCAAGGAGTGAGAAGGATAAAAAATAATATTAATCTTTGGAAGTTGCTCCGCGGGAGTTGAAAAGTTATGATAGCGGTCCGCGACACGAAGAAAGTTGAGACTTATATACTTACCGTCTATCTCGTATATTTTTAAGAGTCCTGTATGTGTCCAGCATCAGTTTCTTCATAATTTCATTTGAGTTCTCGCCGGGTAGACTTTATTTTAACCCTTCCAGTACCAAAATAAACAGTCAACGCAATACCGCACCGCCCGGGTCATCCAATCAAACAAGGGATCAGATGCAAAAGTTACTACGCTGCGGTAATCGTTTTTGCCTACATCATGAACTGAAGGCACTTACAGACGCATTCATTTGATAATATCACTATTCATCGCTCTTTTACTTTAAAAAAAAATAATTTTAATCTTGGTTGTGTAACAGATTAACAAATATGACTGTACAGTAGAGGGAAAAAAAAGAATATCAAACCCATAACATCCTAGCGTAGCCATATGGCTACGTTAGAGGGGTAGTTCTCATTTTCTAGGGGTATTTAAATTAGGGGTATTGGATTGACAATCAGATTTATAAATTAAATGTCTTTTGGCATCAGCCTTTTTTTGGTGTATTCTAGAATTTCTAACAATTTTTTTTTAAAGGTTTGGGGGTTGTTTTTGAAAATGGTTGAAAAAAAAAATGAAATAACTTAGGATGTTATGGGTCAAGGGACTACCCTCAATACTTAAGCAACGAATTTTAGTATTGTAAAAGGCTGCACAAGGAAAATCCTAAGGAGTCGTCTGAGATTATCTTTTTCTCCGACAGCATACGTTTGGTATCTGCAGGCCGATCTTTGACATCTGTAGATAAAACGAGTGATGGACTGGATAAATGAAGGATTGCTTTTGGTCCCTCTAAAATGTTTATCGAAAAATATACCTACCTTTCCAGTGTTGCCAGATGGAGGGTAAAAATCCGTTTCGTCCTCATTTAAATCAATGTAAAACGCACGGCTTTTTCACCCCAATCTGGCAACACTGTAACTTTCTAACCAAGTATCTCTCCGCTACATTCGATAAGCTACCGACTGCGTGAAACAATCACTGAAAAAAATAAATAGTTAAAAAAGTATAGAACAAAATGATTTGCTAAACTAACCTATAATTTTGTTAAATCAACAACTCAAAAGCTAAATCAGCAATTCATTTTGTTAGCTTAACAACTAATTTGCCCGACCAGCAAATCAAATAGTAGAAATAACAATTTTCATGCTGGAGTAACACATTAGTAAGTAAAATCAGCAATTTATTTTGCTGATATAACAAACTGAATTGTTAGATAAACTAATTGGGTTAAGTTCTGTATTTTTTTTTTTTTTTTTTTTTTGCTATTTCGAATTGCTTAATTGACAATGTCTATTTTGTTAAAAGAACACCATTATGTGGTTGATTGAACAACTATTTTTGTAAACTCAACAAATAAATTGTTAACTTAGCAGAAAACCCTGGTTTATTTAGCAACTTTCAATTTTTGTTAAATCAAATTTTGAATTGTTGCTTTAACAATTGATTTTTTTCAGTGAAGCCGATAACTTATCGAGTGTAGCGGAGGAATGCTTGATTACAGAGGTATATTTTTCGATAGACACTTTAGAGGGACCAATAGCAATCCTTCATTCATCCAGTCTACCAGTTGTATCCCCTGATTTCAAAGATCGGGCCGATCATCGGGCTGATGGGATAAAACAATCAGGGATTTGGAGGGCTTTGATTCGTAGGATTGATCGATCCATTAGGTTTCTCTTTATAAAAGTCGCCTATTCCTGTAATGGGGCAGTTGCAAGGGTCTGAAATGCTGTGTTTTTTATAAAGAAAATGAAAGTACTTGATGAGCTGAGAACAAAGATGCCCTAGGTTTCTAATTAAGTCCCATTGTTCCGGAGATGAGATTTAGGACCAAAATACATTGTTTTAAATGGGAATTCCGCGTAGTGACGTCACCACGCACACGGTTTTTTACAACTTTACACGCTTGTATCTCCAAAACCGGGGCACTTAGGAAAAAACCAAAGGCTCCATTGTTCTCAGCTCATGAAGTACTTTCATTTTCTTTATAAAAAACACGACATTTCAGACCCATTCAACTGCCCCATTGAAGCAACAAAATCAGCTAGCGGCCCTGGCGACAAAATGCTTCCACCATAACGAGCTCGAACGGAGTTATTTCACGAACGCAGACTTAAAATACGTTAATGTAATAATTAATAAATGAAAGGGTGGAGGTGTAGGATGGGAGAGACTGTAGCATGGCGGGGCGGGGCGGGGAGGGGGAGGGATTTTAGTGCCAAGAGGGTTGAAACGGTTATGATGAAATGAGTGAAGCGCGTTAAATTTTAAAGGATGTTTGAAAGATGGGATGGATCTGAGATATACAGATGGAGGAGGAAGGAAAAGCTAAGGAGTTAAGTGAGCACCATACTATGCCGGCGTCGCGTTCGCTACTAGATTGCGCCCTTGCAGAGCTGTTGATCCCTTGAACTTATTCATTAAAATATATATCCGAAAAGCACTTCATATTAGTTGAATTGTTCGAAATTAAACTGGTAAACAAAGATGGATCACTCGTCTCGGAGTCTCGTCTCCTGAGCTGTGAAGCTGCTCTTTTCTCTCTCTCTTTTATATAATAATATGATACGCGTCTTTTCGCTTAATTCTTACAATTTTGTTTCCTTCTCAGCTTGGGCTCTTCTTTCTCGCTTGCCCTTCACAGGATTTCCTCCTGCTTCGCGAAACTGAGTGAGTGAGCGAACAAGCGAACAACAAGCGATCCTTTGCGCCATGAAAATGGGCTGAAAAGTTGAGCCACGGTGATACTAAAGTTGCCGGATTTTAATGTACCCCTTAATTTTTGTTACTTTGTTGAAAGTAATGTTACATTGTTCAGAGCAATGTTCTGTTTTTATGTCCCTTAATTTTTGTTACATTGTCGAAAGGAATGTTCCGTTTTCATTCTTAAGTCTATATGTGAATAAAATGGGACCTTAGACGATCACCCACCCAAACATTGTAAATTTTTTCCTCCTGTTCATTTTGTGTCTTATTCTATTGTCATTAATAAATTCTGTATTATTAAAGCTGAGCATTGCAGTCATGGCCGCACACGGGGGGGGCCAAGGGCCCCCCAATAGGAAGAAAAGAAAGGAGGAAAGGAAAAAAGGAAAAAGGGAAAGGAAAAAATGATGAAAAGAGAAAGAGAGAAGAGGAAAAGAGGAGGAGAGGAAAAGAAAAGATGGGAAAGGAAATGAGTTCAAAAAAAGTATCAATGTCATGAGACATATTTTTCCTTGGAGGAACACATCTTTCTTGACAGCAATGTCCTTAATTGTTAATTTCGCTCGATCTTCTTCTGAAATCTAGATTTCCTGAAGACTCCGTCTGTCTATCAGCATGATGACGATATTTCCGTAATATCAGCATAGTCTCGGAAAATCTCTTAATTCAATATAGTTTCTGAATAGAAGTAGCCTAATTTTACGTCTAAGAAGAGCTAAATTTTCAAAATTTTCCGGGGGAGGACCCTCAGACTCCCCCCTATGAAATGACAACTTGCCCCCCCCCCCATACAGAAATCCTGGGTACGCCCATGATTGCAGAGAGTATTACATGTTGTTAATGAATATTTTGGAATATTTAGTGAACTTTCAATGAATATTTAGTATTACTTATCAGATTTTTCACCTGTGATTTTGTGTTAGACTTGCTTAAATGTTGTATTTTCGAAATGAATATTATGTTAAGTTCTTTGATACTTTGCTAGTCCTGACGATGGCGTCAATGCCAAAAAGCTTCGACTGAAATATTATTAATAAAAATGAGAGTAAATTAATCACCAAAGTTTTTTATAACGTTCCTAGCACTTTGGCTAACTCAACCAAAATATTCATTAAATTCTGTATATTTAGTGTTGTCGGGGAACGGTTGACACATTTAAAAATGGAGCTGTTGCAAACTTTTGCTACAGGCTTATTAATAGTTGATAATGGGGTCATACCCAGTAAAAATGACGATTAGCGCACTGAAAAATCACGAAATCCACTCCTAAACTCACAAAATGCTTTTAAACGCGAGACCGTAATGGCGGCCGGGGCCGCGGTTTCCATTGGGGTTCCCTATCTTCAATCAGCGCCATCTACACGAGATGTTTTCGCAACACCACACAAAAAGAAGAAGAAGCATACAATTTCCATAAGAAAACCGTGGCCTCGGCCGCCATTACGGTCTCGCATTTAAAAGCATTTTGTGAGTTTAAGAGTGGATTTCGTGATTATTTAGTGCGCTAGTTGTTATTTTTACAGGGTACTACCCCATAATCAACTATTAATAAGCCTGTAGCAAAAGTTTGCAACAGCTCCATTCTGCACAAAAAATGCAAACCAACTGCATTGCAACCGACTAGTTTTTTGGATCCCCTCCTACAAACTCAATTTTTTTAGATAGGATGTATCAGTTCAAAAACCACTACTTGTGATACCTCTATAAAATCAGCGCAGCAAATGCAAACGACCCGTTTTCAGAGGAATTCCAATTTCACAAATTATGAGTGGTGAAAATCAGAAAGTAACTAACAAGCAGATTTATAGTCGAAGTGCCCCCAAAAGACCAAAACGCAACAAAAATGATTGTTTAAAATTGAAATAAAATATAGCGACTTATCGTCGAGTAAGTGGTTCCATACCTTAGGAAAGGCTGCATTGTCTTGGTGCGGGTCAGTTACACGAACCACCTTTTCCAAACATTGGAATTACTGAGAGGAAAAAATGTGTTCGTTTGCTCGCAGAAAAATATCATCATCAGTAATTGGAGATAAAGTGAGCATAAATAAGACAGTATCTTGTTTATGAATGCAATTTCTCTCGTGTGAAAAGAAATGGGGAAAACGGGTGTTCATTATGTTCTTTCGGAGTTCCAGGTAGTGCCATTGGACGATATAGGTACCAAAGAAAGAGCGCAAAACAGCACTTAACAGCAGTTCCAAATTTAAGTAAGATTATAGATAGGCCGAAAATGAAGACCGTGTTTACTCTAAACTTTTCAAAGCTCTCTTACAGCTTGTCCCAGAAAATATTGGATTTGACCAAGGTATATGGAGAACGGGCATGGACAACACTCTGAGCTTGGCTCTGATTGGTTGTGAAAAAAGCGACTCCGCCGCCATTTTTCTGACCGCGCGATTCAAATTCAGATTTCACATCTTGAAAAAGAAAATGAACAACGTATAATTGATGATGTTAATCGATTCTATAGTCACAAAATTAACATTTAAAGAAAAAAAATTCCCTTTTCATTGTTCAAATAAATAAAATATTACTTCCGATAAACTTCCCCTTCAAACCTAACCACAAACAACAATGCAAGATATACACGGTGTAAATAGGAGACAAGATGGCGGCGAAGTCACTTTTGCCGAAGTGGCCACCCCCCCTGAGTCGAGTGTTGTCCATACCTGTTCTCCATATACCTTGGGATTCGACACTTGTGTGGTTTTCATAAAAACATCAGCTTCTTACGACTCCTGACCAATGAGGTTGCCCTATCTGAGGATGGAAGCTAATGTTTTCATTCAAAGCTACTGTAGTGGGTAGGGGTCCTAAATATAGCTCGTGGCTGAAGAGACGTAGACAAGAGATACGAAACGAAAACAGTATATTATACCAAACTAAATCTAAAATCACAAACTCGCCAACTCCAACGGCTGACAGCGATGTCCCTAAGACGCCCTGACAGTAACCTAACCTCAAAAATCGTACACTCAGAGCTCTGAGCTCCAAACCGCTATTGAGAGATCACAAAGATCCAAATCTCAATGCAACTAGATGAGAGATCACCAAGATCCAAATCTCACCGGACGTCTCTCTGAGGAGTGCGACCATTAAGCTACTGTCAGTGCATCTTATATAGTCCTCAAAATCCAGAGGAGGATCCATACGTCAGAGTAACCATTGATAACAAGACGCATAGAATCTGTAGATGTTTGAGATAAAGCATCAAAAAATTCTGAAATCTCGCTATCAATACTCAAAACAGCCGCATTTAGCCCACTATAGATGCCGAGAAACCGCAGATTCACATTGACACAGCGCGCGATGTTTACGCGATCCGCGATCGCTTAAACAAAACACTTGACCGACAGTGTTGCCAGATGTATACTCCTAATATAATGTTATAGTGGGTATGGCATACGCCATCCCATTACTTTCCTCTTAGTTTAGATAAAAAAAAAAAACAAAAAAAAAAAAATGACTTTTGCCCTACTCTGGTTTCCCCCCTTAAATAAAAAAATGAAAAATCGTAAACATCTGACAACCCTGCAGGTTGTGAAAACATGATTTGCTTCCTTGTTACAATTTTACCTTATATTAATTTTTACAAAATTGATATCATCTTCTTCCTCCATTGCCCGTCTTGAGTGAATCGCTCTTGTCCTTAAAAACCGTTGATAGATTGATTGCCAGAAAGTGCCGCCATTGAGAGAAGTAATGCCATCTAGTTCCAGTGCGTTGCTTAGGTTGTCCGATGATGATGTCATAGTCACGTGCAGTTGAAGATCGATGTCCAGAATCCCAGTAAGTTGAAATTGGCTGAAATTGAAGTCGAGTCAAACCAGTATAGCGCCGGCGAAAATCAATTGAGTGAGTCCGAGGCCGGAAAATGATGAATTAGCAAAGAGACGAGAGAGATGATCAAAAAAGTGACGGGGAAAACGCCACCACAGCTGAACGCAGTTGCGTTGATGCCAAATCGCTCCATGCTGCTTCGAAATTGATGTTTATTCAGCCGCACCACAGGATGAGTGAAGAATAGACTTTTGTCAGAAACTAAAGTCCGTGGTTGAGACTCCAGACCCGAACTGTTGACCCAGGTTGAAATGATGACCCAGGTTGAAATGATGACTCAGGTTGAATCACCAAAAACCGCCGCTGCATACTTGACATAACCAGGGATGAAAGTGACCATCGTGAAAGCACCAAGTGACCCATCTGACAGCATTGCACCATTGAATCGTCCAGCAAGCTCCTCCACTAGGCAGCCCCCCTTGCAAGATTGTACCATGGAAAAGTCCAGCGATGAATCTTCGACCGTAACCCTGGCCGGGACCCTTAATCGTGCGTCTCAAGACGTAAAAGCTGAATCGGGCACCACAGCTCACGATGACCTTGGACTGGTTGAAAGGTTGAGGGTCAGCTCCTCAGCATCCACCTACCCCGTGAAACGGGGAGTGTGGCCAGTCCACCCGCCATGCATGAAATTGGTTCCCAAAATGCGATCACTCAAGAGCAGGACTCGGAGTACCGAAAAACAATAAAAAACACAATAAATTAATAACATGAATAAAAATAATACACATAATATACACTTAAATATGACCTAAAATCCTAATAGCTATAAACTGATTAATCTTCGAAATAATTGAATATTTGTCCCTAATTTTTACAGTGAATAAATAAAAAATTAATACACAAAAAATGTACCCAAAAACGCCTCCACCACCCTCCTTTCGTATGAGATTCTGTAATCTTTGTCCCATGTATAATACAAGAACAAATATGCCGAAGCGAAGGGAAAAGCTCATATTTGCCCCTTCCTATTCTAAAAAAACAACAATAAAAAATTTTTTCTTTTTTACGTTTTACAAAAAAAATAAATTCGTACAAAAATCCCCCTAAATAATTTATCTAATTTTGATCTTTTCATTAAATTTTAAAGAAAATTAATGTTTAGATATAAAATCATTTCTAAATATTAAAAGAATATTCACACTATATACACCTAAAAATTTTTCCTACTTTGATTATAATTTTCAGAAGGTAAAAATTATAACAAGTGAAAAACTAAAAAAAACTCGATGGTTTTGAAATCAAATTTTCACCATCATTTTCCCCCCCCTTAAAAAAAAAATTGAAAAATGTCACTCAAAATCCTTTCTCAGTGAAAAAATTTTTATCATCGTTACTCTCATAACTTTTAATTTCCCCGACCTTTTTTTTTTTAAAAACCCCTCTTAACATCACCTTTCAATTTCACGCCTCTGCCGTGAATCTCATAAAATTTTTTACTTAGCCCTGAAAAATTGCCCCCTGTGTCATTATAACATGACCATTCTGCATCGTTGTTATCACCTATTCCAATTTTATTTTTTAATTTTACTCCAATACCATGAATTTCAGACATTTTCGTTCCTCACAAGCCGGCTCTAATCGACCTAATGTCGACAAGACCGGTGCTGTATCAATCAATTGACACTCAGATGGTGTCAGATTTGCCTGCATGCCTTGATAATTATTCTCATCAAATGTAAACAAACTTGAACTGCCATGCAACACTTTTCCTCCGATTTCCTGCTCTTCACCCACAAATAGTATTTTGTTTATGTCACACTTTCCTTTCTCTTTCATCGTCGTCTTCCCCTCCCCCCTCTCGTTAGAGCTACTACTGTTGAATAACTTACTCATACTCACTCTTGACGCATCATCATTCGCGCGCAAGGTTTCAGATTTCGCGCCGGGATCGCGAGTTTGAGTCAACTCTAGATCACCGATCCAACCGCAAAAATCTGAATAACAATCTTCGATACTTTCTCTCTGCGCTTCCTCTCCCTCCCAAATACTATTTTTAAACTTAGCACTAAGAAAATTTTTAAGCCCATACTTGGAAATCGTAGGGTAACCTATCAAAACTTCTCCTGTGAGATTTTTTGCTACGTAAGCCAAAGTTTCGGCCTCCAGCCCCCCTTCAGTCTCAATTTTGACCTTTGAGGTGCCTATGATTATCAATGTGGAACCATCAGCATTCCTTAGATTCCTCTCCCCACTTCACTAATCTGACATTGATTAACTAAATTTTGAGAGACAACCGTAACTGATGCTCCTGTGTCTAAAAATTTTACTCGGAATCCCATTAATTTTTCCCATAATCGTCAAACAGTTATCAAATCCTGTTGTTACCCATCCTACTTCTTCATTTTCTGAGACCCTCTTGTTATTCTTGCTATCGTTATTTTCCATCTCCGTTTCGATTGTTTTATCGATTAATTCTTTCTCTATTTTTGTATCCTCAACTTTGTGTACATTTTGAATAACCGAAGCTCCCCCGGGTATCGTACTGATCTAGCCGGGGCTTAATTAGTTTTTTTGAACAATATCACCGTTTTCCCTCACTATTCCCTGCGTTCTCCAGTTATTACTTCGACACTCTGCCCTAGTATGGCCCTGTTTGCCGCAACCATGACATGTTAATGCGCCGCGCTGCGTAAATCCTACCCCTGGTCCCGTTTGGGTAGGGCACCCCCTTGCATCATCTGTTGCAGCGAAATGTTGACAAAATTTAACTGTCTCGTTATTTCACTAAAATTTCTATCTAGAGATCCTTTCACCCTCTCATCTCAGTTTCTAATTTTTCAACTCTACTTTCTAACGCTCCTACGCGCTTATTTACTCCAACATCACGATAAGTAATACTTACCCCCTGCATCGTACTTTCTGTTGGGTCTGAAACGTGAAAATATCGCCCCTCCTCAAATCGTTATCACTATTTACTGCCTTCCGCACATTATCTTTTAACTCTTTTAAAATTGACGTAGGCATCAAGTTCACTAAAGCCTTTATGCTTGGTAACAACCCCAGTCTAATAAGTCTAATGAGCTTTTTCTCATCCATCCCCATATCTGCTTTCTTTGCTAATGTTATTTTATCCTCAATATATGATATGGCCGATTCGCCATGACGCTTTTCCTATTACAAAATATTGAGAAATCCTCATCGTAATCTTTGTTTTCATAATTACTTAAAAACAATTCCTTTACTGCGTCCCATGTAAGTAATTCTTGATATTTCGATTTATTATTCCTTAAATACTTCTTTGCATCCCCTTCCAAAAATGTCCCTAAATACTCAATTTGATTTTTCTCTGAATAATTTATATTTTTGTGAATTGCTCATAATCTTCGATAAAATCCCTTACGTTTTCGCCCTCTTTCCCCCTGAATTTTGGGGGCCCCCAGATTGGGAGGTGGCATTCTGTAAAACGGTGGCCTCTGTGCCAATATTCCTTCATTGTCATTAAAAGCCATGCTTCTGCGTGGAGCTTTTCCTCCTGGAATTTCTATGTTAAGATAATCGGTGTCGTGGGTAATATCTAGAAAAGGTGTTTTCTTTCCCAACTGCCCTCCCCTGCTACTTAGAGGAGTTTCCAGTAAACTTACTAACCTTTCAGACTTCTTCCTATTTTTCTGATCTTGTTCCGCAAAGTATTTTCTTGCGTTTGCGAGCGTTCCTAATTCTTTTTCGTAGTCTAACCCCCTTTCTTTACAAACGGTTAATATCGCTGCTGTATTCAAACTGTATATGTTTGAAATTGTTCCGTCGTCCCTGTATTCTATGACGGTGGGAATACCCTTATCCTCAGACGTACTTCCCTCTTCTTCGACTACCTCTATTGTCCCTGCTCTACTTGAATCTATTCCGTATGTTGAGCTCAAAAAATGCTCTATTTCTTCCTGAGTAATCGTTTTAATTAATTGAACGAACGATATCTCGCTTAATTTTTCCCCGTAAATCTGGGTTTTTTATTTTTAAAATCTCTATTTAAATCTTCTTTGTCTACTTCTTTCGTGAAACCTTTTCCCTTTTAAAATTTTTAAATCTTTGGCATGACTCTAGTCGTCCGTTAAATACCACCACTTTAATTATAAATTCACGAAAAAATTGGTAATTAATCTTGGCTCACGGTTTTCGATGACTGTTTTGTCAGTTATCTATTTCAGATTAGGCTCGTTTGACTGAGTCTGGTCTGTATAGAGAATCTGGCTTTGGTCAACTACCCTAGCAAACGAGAAATAATTCTCAATTTTCCGTAAAAAAATCACTACTTTAAAAAAAATCCCCGAAAAAATTGATAATTAATCTTCGCTCACGGTTTTCGTTGACTGTTTTGTTAGTTATCTATCTCAGATCAGGCTCGTTTGACTGAGTCTGGTCTGTATAGAGAATCTGGCTTTGGTCAGCTACCCTAGCAAGCGAGAAATAATTCTCAATTTTCCGCAAAAAATCACCACTTTTAAAAAAAAATCCCCGAAAATATTGATAATTAATCTTTGCTCACGGTTTTCGTTGACTGTTTTGTCAGTTATCTATCTCAAATCAGGCTCGTTTGACTGAGTCTGGTCTGTATAGAGAATCTGGCTTTGGTCAGCTACCTAGCAAGCGAGAAATAATTCTCAATTTTCCGCAAAAAAATCACCACTTTTAAAAAAAAAAATCCCCGAAAATATTGATAATTAATCTTGGCTCACGGTTTTCGTTGACTGTTTTGTCAGTTATCTATCTCAGATCAGGCTCGTTTGACTGAGTCTGGTCTGTATAGAGAATCTGGCTTTGGTCAGCTACCCTAGCAAGCGAGAAATAATTCTCAATTTTCCGAAAAAAATCACCACCTTTTAAAAATTCCCCGAAAAAAAAAAAAAAATAGTACCTTTTCCTTCAAATATAAATTTTGTCTGTATCTATTATCTACCGTACCTGAGATCACTGTTTCTTGGATCCAGTCCACTTGTTCTCCAATATGTAGTGGGTAGGGGTCCTAAATATAGCTCGAGGCTGAAGAGACGTAGACAAGAGATACGAAACGAAAACAGTATATTATACCAAACTAAATCTAAAATCACAAACTCGCCAACTCCAACGGCTGACAGCGATGTCCCTAAGACGCCCTGACAGTAACCTAACCTCAAAAATCGTACACTCAGAGCTCTGAGCTCCAAACCGCTATTGAGAGATCACAAAGATCCAAATCTCAATGCAACTAGATGAGAGATCACCAAGATCCAAATCTCACCGGACGTCTCTCTGAGGAGTGCGACCATTAAGCTACTGTCAGTGCATCTTATATAGTCCTCAAAATCCAGAGGAGGATCCATACGTCAGAGTAACCATTGATAACAAGACGCATAGAATCTGTAGATGTTTTGAGATAAAGCATCAACAAATTCTGAAATCTCGCTATCAATACTCAAAACAGCCGCATTTAGCCCACTATAGATGCCGAGAAACCGCAGATTCACATTGACACAGCGCGCGATGTTTACGCGATCCGCGATCGCTTAAACAAAACACTTGACCGACAGTGTTGCCAGATGTATACTCCTAATATAATGTTATAGTGGGTATGGCATACGCCATCCCATTACTCTACAGTATAGTTGTCACGTCCGACCATTCTTGGGACAACCTATAGTTGTTGAGGTAATTAGTTTCTTCTTATTTTTCTTCAAAAAAGTTCCTTATAATTGGCGCTAAGGAGACTTAGGAAGAATTTCCATAAGATGCGCTGTAATATTAATTGTTCCCATTTATGCTCAGACATGAGCTTCATCTGAGCGATCCAGTGCGTACATATAGTAATTATGCTGAAGCCAAACTGAAGTCACGCGAGTACCGATGGAGAAATGGAAGAAAGGAAACGAGCCAGGGAATAAGGGAGGAGGATTGTTAAGGAATATGATGGAACGGGAAATTTTAGATGAGTATTGCGCAAAAACGAATGCAGGGAAAAACGTGCATCGATTTATATATACGATAAAAAGAGACGTTGAGAAATTAGCGCACACTTCGAAGGAGCAAGCATGCCGTCTTGCTGCGTTGCGCGAACTCATTCTCAAAAAGTCAAAAGAATCTTTAAATGAGTCACCTGAAAATATTAAAATCGGCTAAATCCACTTTTTGACCATTTTGTGGTCATATTTGAATACTGCTGTCCTCTTTGATCTACCTGACGATGTTTCCAGGTTGGATCAAAATGGTCCTTCAAGTGTTTGAAAGCACGAAGACGTTATACATTCAGAGCCCCACAACTCTATCGCTCTACCCGACAGCTCTTTTGGAAAGTGTTTCTCAAGCCCACGGCCACATGTGGTGATGGGGCCGTGTAACACCTAGACTTATAATTTCAAAAGAAGCTTTACAAGTATTGCAGAGTCTCTCAGATTTTTTGGAGTTCAGCCACTCTTTTGTAGAAGTTTCTCTCTCTGTCTCTCTCCCCTTATTTCTCTCTCTCTCTCTCTCTCTCTCTCTCTCTCTCTCTCTCTCTCTCTCTCTGTCTATCTCTCTCTCCATGTGAAGCTTACTTCCGGAAAAAGTGTGTCATTGGGGCACGTGGCACTTGGAGATGCAAGTAGTTTACAGCCCCAAATTTGAGAGTTTTGCATTCTCATAAGGTGAAGATTTACTCAACGGACGGCCGGACGTCATACCATGGAAGTTCGATCGTAAGACCCTAGAAGATGCGTGTTATACCCACATTTCTGGGTCATCTAACTACTAGCTATAAATTACGATCTCCGGGTACGTACTGTCTGAGATCCGAACCTGTACTTTTTTCCCTGTGTACTTTAGCGGCCAACAGATTTTATTAGAGATTCTACTAGGATATATAATACTTTCCCATAGTCTAACAATAAGTTCCATGCTTATTCGGGACATGATCAGAGCGCTTCCGAGGTGGATTACTTGTAAAATGGCTCAATCAGGTAACCATGGCGATGACTGCACTGATCGATGGCTCGACGGGGACGAGATACCAAACAAATCTCTCAATAGGGCTGTTGCACACTTTTGCTATTAGCGATTTAATATTCGATTCTGGTGTAAAAACCTCCAAAAATAACGATGGAAGCACTAAAAACTTCCGAAATCAACTCTTAAACTCAATAAACGCTTTTATTTGCGCGGGCGTAAAGGTGGCTGAGGGCAGTAATAATGGGAGATTCCCATCTAAAAATACTGTAACTCCATAAAAAGTGACCAATGAGAGACGAGTTTCTTTTGACACCGGTGTCACCAGATGTCACGGTACCATTAATTGGATGTGGATCACCACTCTGATGACTAATTACTCTGTGAATCATCCTTGTCAGCATAGAGAGAGTGACGAAATTAAGATGTAGGAATCTCCCATTATTACTGTCCTAGTGCCCTACATGCCACCATTACAATCGTGCAAATAAAAGCATTTATTAACTTTAGGAGTGCATTGCGAAAATTTTTTGTGCTGCGATATTTTGAGAGGTTTTTACACCAGAATCGACTATTAAATCGCTTATAGAAAACGTGTGGGTGCAGCAGCTAGCCCCATTCATTGTGACAAGTATTGAAGGATGCTCACCAGAGACAAAGTCCACGGAGAACTGACATTATTTAATTCGTTTACTGTACCTACCTGTTGGATAAATCTCTAGGGTGTTCTCCTTGTAGTTTGTTCTAATGGGTCTGTTGCAAACTTTTGCTACTGCGCTATAGAGTGTAGATAAGTATATTGTAATGTAAAATTGCCTAACAAGTCAAATGGTGGCATCAGAAAGTCATAAAATGCAATCATAAACTCACAAGAGGCGTTTAATGAAATCCAAGATCGCGGATAAATATCGAGCAATTTGTATGCATGCACCGTGAACATCCAAGGATTGCCAACTTTGACAACCTCACTGGAGGCAGAGGTTATGTGTTTGTTTACGTTGTGATTAGTTGTGATGGATATTGTGAGGTTGGCTATCCTTGGATGTTCGTGGTGCATGCATACAAATTGTCCGGTATTTCTCCGCCATCTTGGATTTCAATAAACGCCTCAAGTGAGTTTATTATTGCATTTCATGGCTTTCTGATGCCACCATTTGACTTGTCAGGCAATTTTACATTAGATTATACTTACACTTTATAGCGCTGTAAGTTTATTATTGCGTTTTATGACTTTTTGATGCCACCGATGGACTTTTCAGGCGATTTTACATTAGACCATGCTCTCTTAATCGTTGTAGCAAAAGTTTGCAAGAGACCCATTCTTTCGATGTGGCAGCACCGAGGAAGTGGAAAAGGGTGCGATGACAGCAGCAATACTCGGACGCTATTGTAATCTTGTAACACGATGATAACACTTGCGATAAAAAGGAAGAGAACGAAGCAAAGATTCGTAAGGAGGAGTGAGCGAGCGAGAGCGAAGATGGTGTATGGTGTATAACAGCTTCAACAGGGACAACAATGCTCTCAGAGAGAGGGATAGAGGGAGGGAGGAGGGGCAGGAGAGTACATGTGCGGAAAGGAGGAGGAGGATGAGGAATGAAGGGGGTGAGTTTTGTCTGAGAACTCGGCAATGCACTCGAAGCCTCTTAGAGTCGAGAAAACTCGCGCTGCTGTCTGTTGGCTCGACCTGTACTCCTCTCCATCGCCATCGTCGTCCTCGGGAAAGGATGATTTTTGATACCCCCGGACGACGAAAGGGATAAGTGGCGGAGAGAAGCAAAGAGGGAGAGCTTTCGAAAGCCTTTATCGAATTCGTACAATGGCACAATCTCTGACGCGCGTGCGACTTCGAGAGTCAAGTCGAGTCAAGTAAAAGTCAAGTTTCAGGGATGACGCAGCAAGAGTTATTCCGGCTCCTCTTAAATTTCGAGCTTTTCGAATATCTAGGAGAACTAGTCCTCCAGCTCCCCTGACTCCCTTTTCCACTTTCTACTCGTTTATTCGACCAATCATATTATTATAGCTCGTTATGATTTCTTCGGATCTATCTTCGCGGGACTCCTATCAGCTCCGCTTCGTAGCTGTGCGTAATCAAAATTTTACTCGCAGCCAACTCAAAGCCAAAACAACAATATTTGCCGGGACTTACACTTGAAATGCTATCAAAAGATGTCTACATTTTATGTCTTTTCTATTTTTTACTCATATTTAATCTGCTTTGTGTTTTACTTTGTTCCTGCACTTTCCCCCGTTGGTTCTCCGAGTTTTTTTTTTTTTTTTTATTGTTGTTTTGGTTTTTTAAAGCTAAAATCATGAACAACTTCTGGTTCCTGAAGCGACTTAGCGAGTCAAACGGGCTTCTCTAATCAATTGTTATAAGATCTTGCATCAAATTTCCTAACTTGAACATTAGGACACAAGTATTGTTCAAGTAGGCTTACAAGTGATTCATTGCAATTATTCCTTTAATTACAAGGGACACTAGCTGTTTAAGAATATCTGAGGTCCGATTTTGTACGCTTCATATTGGTTCTGAGCTAGCGTTACGTGAGTTGACCTGTGGCGGCTCGTGAAATGCGATTGATCGATGTCTACTCCATTTAAAATTGTAGAAAAGTATCGATCGTCAGGGGGTGCCATTGAACCCCCGAGAAGTCGATACTTTTCTACAGTTATAATGGAGTGAACATCGATACATCGCATTTCACGAACCGCGACTGGAGCTGACTCTGGTCCGGTTGCCAGATTGTGCTCGCAAATCTAACGATATCTCTTCAAACTGATTATCACTGATTTTTTCTGGAACTTGTTTCCAGGATCCTTTTTTTCCTATAACTTCATTTAAAACTATTTTTGAAACATATTTACACGTTTTTTGGGTCTATTTTAAGAACTCTTTAGGTATATTTTGGAGACTTTTTAGGGTATTAATGAGCATATTATTGCATGAGGACTGCCTGGCTCTTAATTGAAGACATGCTGGTTCTATTTAGAGGACATTTAAGGCATCTTTCGAGGACTTTTCAGTCCCAAACAATTTCAAGGTCTCTTTAGAAAAAAATTGGTTTTTTTTGTTTGTTTTTTTTTGTTTGTTTTTTTTTTTTTTTTTTAAAGTATATTCCTACGACTCTTAAGGAATTTTTTGAGGAGTATTCAATCCTATTTTGAGGACTTCTCGGGCGTATATTTCATTGAATCTTTTGACGTACTCGAAGAATTAGGTATTAAGAAATGAACTGATAATGCATAATTTGATTACCACACGTGTACTTCTTGTATAGTTGGATTAGTTCAATGTTACGGGTTGTAAGCAGTAGGTTAGAATAATGAGCAAAAGAGGTTATACAAATACATTTATTTCATAACTTTAAGGTTCACCTTTTCGCATTATCATTGTTGGAAAACGGTTCAGTATAGCAAATTTATCTTCGGTTTTCTTCTTCGGTAATTGTACTTATAAACTTGCAGCTTCGATTTTTTTTTCTCCTCATCTTCGTTTGTACTTTTTAACAAAAGCTTTTTTTCTCGGTATGGAAGCTTCAAGTTTTGCTTTGCGCATCCCTCCCACTCTGTTCACGCTTTTAAACTGTGAGCTTCTCTGTTTGAAACGATTCTCCCTAGTTCCCCCAACAAAAAGGGGAAAAAATAGGGAGGAGGGGAAAAAAGCAATTTAGATCTGTTTGGCGTTTATGTTGCTCAGAGCGGGCCTTTGATCTTTAAACTTTCGTAAAAAAAGAAAAAAAAGAAAAAGAAGAAAAAAAAACCGTTCCTGACACTTCTCTATTCGCTTCGTTTCTTTTTACTAGCATTCCTTCAGTAAATAAGTAACGTAAATAAATACCCCACTAACAAAAAACGAGAGGTAAAAATGCAATTAACTGCTGCTTGAATTTTTGCAAAACTTCACAATTCAGCGGCTTAGAAACACTGTACAAGTTTTGACCTATCTTTGAAGTTCCTAGGGAAGAGTGGGTTTGTAAATTTGATTTTCAACAAATCCTTCGGGTACTTATTACCTTCCGATCAACAATAAGGTGTACGGATGCAGTAATCAAATAAAAGCAAGCTTTTACTGTTACTTTCACTGAAAGCGACGGATTAGTTTAAATGTTTGTTTTGGTTTTGTTTTCGCTGTCGTTGTTTATTTTTTTGTTTTGTTTTGTTTCTTTATTTATCTATTTATTTACTATTCGTTTTTCTTTAGCTGTATTAAGTATATCCTACTCTACGCAGTCAAACTCAAGTACATCGAGACTATAAAAAAGGGGGGGATTGGATTAAGCACCGTAAACAAAAAGATTGATTGGTCTGTTGAATTGGCTGCAACTCTTGAACTCACGAACCATGCTCGCACCCGGGGGGGGGGCAAGGGGGGCAAGGCTCCTCCCATAGGAAGAAAAAAAAGGAGGAAAGGAAATTAAAAAAGGAGGAAAGGAGAAAAGGGGAAAAGGAAAGGAAAAAATAAGGAAAAGAGAAAGAGAGAAGAGGAAAAGACGAGGAGAGAAAAAGAAAAGATGGGAAAGGAAATGAGTTCAAAAAAAGTATTAATGTCATGAAACATATTTTTCCTTGGAGGAATACATCTTTCCCAACAGCAATGTCCTCAATTGTTAATTTCGATCGATCTTCTTCTGAAATCTAGATTTCCTGACGACTCCGTCTTTCTATTATCATGATGAAGATATTTCCGATATTTCCAATATTTAAGATATTCCAGCATAGTCTCGGAAAATCTCATTTTTCTCGAGAGTTAATTCAATAAAGTTTTTGAATAGAAGCCTCCTAATTTTGCGTCTAAGAAGAGCTAAATTTTCAAACCCCCCCCATATGAAATGACAACTTGCCCTCCCCCCCCCCATATAGAAATCCTGGGTGCGCCCATGTCACGAACAGAAAGTTAAAACAAAAAATTATCAAATTGCGACTATCCGTTTGAAATTGTTTCTTTTCGAATTTTGAATTGTAGTTTTTTTTGTCTTCGATTGTCGCTTGCTGCCTTGAAATTGAGAACAACGTATTAAAATGTTTTCTTGTCAGAAACCTCAGTTTGTTTTTGTGTTTTCGTTTTGTTTTTTTTTTCGTTCGTTTTTACTCATCTCATTTCGTCGCCCGGGGCAAATGCGTCCTTCTTCTGCCCCCCCCCCCCTTCCCTCCCTACGGCTCATCCCTGCGCATAGCAACGCTCGTTGATGTATGTATCATAACTTGCAACAATTAATGAATCAAATGGTATACTCTATGAACGTTGCTAGAGCAAAGCCACTAGATTTTCAAGTATTCATAACTCACGGAAAGATCCCCCCCCCTTTCGATCCCCCCTCTTGCGAAAGAACCCCCTTACCTTTCGGCCCCCAGATCTTTCGCCCCTTGCTTCCTACAACTCTTGATCCCTTTGCATGGCGAGGAAGGGCCCTTTATTGGCCGGAATTCAAGTTTACCAGACATTGATACTGGGAGCAGCTAAGCTCATTCGAATAGACTGGGGACAGCGGGTTGTGGGTGGGTGGGTGAGGGCGTAGGAGGGGGGCGGCAAGGGGGGGGGGGTGTTTGGCATTGGAGTCTGAAACCATATGTGTCCGACACGGAAAAGTGCAGCGTTACGATGCGGTGCGGTCCGAACCCTTCCACCCCCCTTCCCCCCATTCCACCCCCCTTCCACCTCCTATCCCTTCTACTCCCGCTTAGACCTCTCCACCCCTCACTCCTTGCCGAATGGAGGAAAAGTCTGTATTGACTCCGCCGTGCTCTGTACTAGGGTTTATTCAAATTTATTTTAAACATTTAACACATGTTGGGGGATTTGCTTCGGTTGTACGCAGCGTTACATATCCCTTCCGAGTCCCTCCTGTCCCCCCTCCACCCCTACCTCGCCCCCTCACTCCTCCTTCGTCCGAAAGGACCCCACTACCGGGATACAGAATACGGTTTATACGGGAAACAGGAAGCAGAATCGCGGTATATAGCATAGTTTGGGTCGACATAACCTTATATTATTCCGTTCGAATAGTCAGGAACCGTTTGAAAAATGCGCTTATGAGATTTGCGATCCTCTCTCGCCCCCCCCCCCCCCCATTGACCCTCCCCCAATTGCTTTTTTTGTTTTTTGTTTTTTTTTTTTTGCTATTCACTTTGAATTTAAGTGCTGCGATTGCAGGCTTGTACGCTCTATCAATTTTGTCGACCGAAAATATGCCTACAATGATTGGCTGTCCCAAGGAAAATATAAAAGGAGACATCGTCAGTAGCGTAACTAGAAATCATTCTATCTCTCTTTTTACTCATTTGAATGTACAGGTAGAAAAAGGATAGGAAGAGGGGATTGATCCCCCTTTCCTATCCTTTTCTAACTTACACATTTTAATGGACAAACTGAGAGAAAGGTAATTTCTAGTTACGCCACTGGACATCGTGGACAAGCGGAGCGGTGAAGAAGGGAGAGCGTATGGTATGATCAGTGGTGGCTCGCAAAATGCGATGTATCGATGTTCACTAAATTGAAAACTATAGAAAAGTATTGATTTCTCGGGGGTTCGCAATTGCACCCCCTGACGATCGATACTTTTCTGTAGTTTTAAATGGAGCGCACATCGATTAATCCCATTTTAGGAGCCGCCACTAGGTATGAACCACAATAAAATTGAGGCAAATGAGTTGCAAAGTCTGCGAAAAAAATGCGCCTTTTGGAACTCTACGGTACTATTAATCTTTCCACTTGCCTGAAACACAACAATAGTCCTAAGGGGGTAGCAAAGAGTAAACAAGAGTCCCAACAAAACGGTAGGAGAGCGTGGCGTGTATTCGAATTACTTTCGAATGTTACTATCGAATGTCACCATCGATTGTACGGCCTCTAATTGGCTCGCAAAAGCCTGGGCTCCGTGAAATCGCTCTTATGGAACTTTAACATGGGGTTTTCGACTTTGCCTCATTTAAAGTTAAATTCTAAGTAAACCATTGCTCCTTACCTTCGGAAAATTCAAATTCTATTTTTTTGAAGATATGAGGAAAATATTGATGGGTCGTAAGTATCATTTAATCGAAAAATTAATAGAACAATATGAATTTGAAAGTAAAATTACGGGAAATTTTTTGCCGTGTTTTCCACTCTTCGCGCAGGTCGGGCCGAGTGTGTGGTGTAGCAGTTGTTTTTTCCATTTTTCTTGTTTTACTTTAGTGCAGATAGTTTGAAATGCATGTAAAATTCATTCTTAGAAGGAAATAGGCCGATTTCATGTAGAAAACCGAAGATTTAACCACAAATACACAAGACAATACGAAGTTTAGCGGCTCACTATCGGACGTGACGATGGAAAAAATTGTCCGTAATTTTACTTTCAAATTCTTGTTCTGTTACTTTTTCGATGAAGTGATATGTATGACCATTGACCCATCAATCTCTTCGTTATCCTGAAAACAATATATTTTGAATTTCCCGAAGGTAAGGAGCGACAGTTTTCTTGGAATTTGACTTTAAATGAGGCAAAGTCGAAAACCCCATGATAAATATCCGTAAGAGCGATCTCATAGGGCCCAGGCTTTCGCCAGCCAATCAGAGGCCGACTTACTTCAAGCTCATGTCTTTTGCCTTAGGATTTGATATTTGATATTTGCTTGTAAAAACCGCGGGGATCTGATTTATTGTAAGCAGTAAGATATTATACTGAAACTAACTTTTTGGCTATCTTGTCATTTTGTGTTTGGAATCTTGATTTTAGTTCATGAAATGATGTCCGAGTCCAGTAGCGTACGCAGGAATTTGTCTTTCTCTCTCTTGCTCCATTAGATCACCTGTGTTAGAAAAGGACAGGAACAGGGGCTAAAACGAGACTTCAGCCCCTGTTGCTTTCCTTTTCCAGCACACACATTCAAACGGGAGAAGAGAAAGAGAGACATATTCCTGCGTACGCTACTGTCCGAATCTGACATTTAAAACCATTGTGAGCGGTAGCAAACTGCACCACAGCTTCCTCTCTACCATATAGAGGGCGAGAACTAAATTACATCAAGCTACCCTAAAGGCTTTTAGTTATTCGCGATGCGCTTATTGTATGTTTAAGGTTCATTAATAACAGGTCAGTCCTGTAGCGCTTTGATACCTGATCTTTATTTAAGCGCGTTGTAAAAAGCGGCACATCGTTTCCCGATTTGATTCAACCCCCCCCCCCCCCCCCCCCCCCCATTTGATGAACAAGAGCCTTCTTCCCAAATCGGGAAGCGCTCAAAGATTACAGCACTACTGTACTGACTTGTATTGAATAAACCTTGTGTCTGTCCATCTAATACTATAGTAACTCAGGTAAGAAGTGACCAATAAGAGACAACTTTCCTTTGGCACCGGTGTCACCAGGTGTCACGGTACCATTCATCGGATGTGGATCACTACTCTTGATGACTAATTTTTCTGTGAATCATCTTGTCGGCACAAAGACAGTGACGAAATTAAGATAGGAATCCCCCATTATTACTGCCCTATGCCACCTTTACGCTCGCGCAAATAAAAGCGTTTATTGAGTTTATAGGAGTGCATTTTGAAAGTATTTAGTTCTGCAATCGTTATAGTTTCGGGGGTTTTTACACCAGAATCGACTGCTAAAGCGCTTGCAGCAAAAGTGTGCAACAGCCCCTTTGTCGCACGCATGGCTTTACTTGAAACAGCCTTTGCATTTTTTAATGATCAGCTTGAATTACAGAATGACAGATTTTATCACGTCAAGGAAAAAATATCTACGCTGGGGGAGCTTTCGAAGCACCCTGTATGTTTCTCGGGGAGAAAAACAACCCGAGCTATAATCCAGTGAATTGTCTCACCGGCTCGGTTACGGCTGAGTCAAGCGCTGCGGCGCGGCGGGCGGCGCACAGTGTGTCCTAAGCGGCAAAAACCCTATTTGTCCAAATCCATCGAAACTCTTCAAAATTAAGGTAATTCTACTCCTTAGGGTATAGACTAATAGGTTTGGACGGTTATTTCGACTTTTTTTCATTTTATTTGGAGATATGAGGCTTGGAATTGGAGTTTTATTCATAAAACCGAAATTTGCTGTATTTTTTGGAAATTTTAAATCGGTACTTTTAGACTGTTTAATCGTTATTTTTGAAATAGGAGGCACTTTTCTGGACAACATAAGACCTATTTAATAAACCTTCATGGTTAGTTTGAAAAAAAAATTATCATGCATTGGCAAGACTTATATTGCCAACTCCTCGAATTAGAAGGAACTTTTGCAAAGTTATAGACTTTCAAAAGCTAGCTCCGGTTTCTCGTTGGCATTTTTGGCATGCTCGGTATGTGGACAAACTACCCTGAAAAATTTGTAACCGGATTTCATTGGGTTTGGAAGATATGAGCCGTTGAACATAGCGAAGCGGGGTCGTGCGCGGGGCTACAGAAAATTCAATGAAACTATATATCTGGCTTTTTGTTTCATATCTCAATTAAATATCACTTAAAGGAATAAAACTTTCAATGAGAAGAAAGGAAATTTTATGGTCTTCAATTTTGGTCTCTAGCAATTTTTACGTAGAAGCCACGGGAAGGGAGAAAAATGAGGGAGAACGGCACAAGGTTTAGTAGGCTCGAAAGTTCCGGCGGACGACAGCACAGCAGCGTTGCCGAGACAAGTTCCAACCTGTCGCGTTGCGCTGGCTCCCTTGCTCACTCCACTGCACTGTCGCACTGAGTTACTTCGCTGCGATCCTTCGACTTGACAACACCGAAATCGCACACAACCATTTATGTCCTCTCTCCACATAGCTCATCATTATATTGCTACAACACCCACTTGATAGGTAATCACTTTCATAGTTGTCTGATAACAGTTTTTGGAACAAACTGCACCAATATAAACTGTCACCGAAAATTCTAAGTAAACAATTTTTAATCTCCCAAAAAGCACTGATGGCTTGGTTTTGGGGTGCTGAAAATATTTTCTTTGAATTCCTTGGGGTAGATTTATAACGTGAACGTTTGGTCCACTTTTTACTATCTCCAGCTGCTATCTTAAAAAAAATTGAGGCTGAGTGGTTTGGTTTGAATTACCCTGTATAGTAGCAAAGCCAAACAAAAAAACAATTGAAAACAAAGAAAACCAACAAAATCAACATCACAACCTCCACTACCACTCCCATCACCATCAAGAGCAACAATGATAAAGATAGTGACAACGACGAAAACATTAGCAAATCAGCTATGCGAAATATCCTCACCAAAATGGGACAAAAGCCGAGAAATTGGAGATTGTAAAAATCTCTCCCCCCCTCCCCCTACGGGTTTTGAAGAAATCTTGTTGAGAGGCTCACTGCATGTTTTTTGGTGAACCAATAAACCTTTACCGCCGTTTTTACGTATTTGATTTCAAATTCAACGAGGTTCTTGCATCGTATGAGGTTTTTGCCGCATCTTCCATTAAGAGGTCACACTGTGCGGCGGAGTAGAGCGCACCAAGTATCAACATCAACCAAACATCCCTCTTGGCCCCTTGGCGATGGTGACTTTGTCATAGTCACCGCTCGCGGTCCGCCCACAATTTCGGGAGAGGAAAACGCTCTACTCTCCAGCAGCGGTCTATATCCACGCCACAGGGTTGCCTGATCAACTAAAAGAAATTTGCCTACCTCCGATTTTATTTTTGATGATAAACTAGCGAAATTTCCCATTAGCATCTGCGCGGCAACTGTGATAAAAGATAAACGCATTTTTACGGATCATAAACTTCTGATGCCTCTCTCTTGTCTCTCCTCATCTCTCCCTATCTCTCTATATATCTTTCTCTTTCTCTCTCTCTTCCCCCTTCATAATCCGCACCCACGAGGGATTTTGGATGTTACACAGTATACGGTTATACACCCACCGTATAGATAGACTATTGATGCGAGATTGCGGAGGAATTTGTCCCTCCTATATATACATGTATATATGCGGCGTCGCGTTGAGTCGGTCGGCGTGGCGGTAAAAGCGGTGACTCGGTGAATCTCTAGAGGGTCGACACTACACTTGGAAGCGTTCCTTTTGTTTCTCGGCCGCAGCCATCCAGCCTCCCGCTCCATGGCATGGTGTCACGGTCGCGTGAGTGCACCGAATGACTCATGCGCTGAACCTGGCCGTAGAAGCTTCTCTATAACACTCCACCCCCATCCCTTCCGTCAAAGCTCTGCTTATCGACCAGTGTCGCCAGATGTTGAGAATGGAGTCCTTATATGTAGAAAGTTAAGACGAGGGAGTATAGTCAACCTCCGATTGGTCACCGAGTTTTAGGCTCTACGGACGCTGCCATTATGAATGCACTTTTGCACATTTATTTTTCTTACGAACAAAGAGGTCGCACGGTTTTGTTGCTGATAAAAGAGTTGATTACTGTCGATGAAGCTGTTAATTTGAATCATGAAGCACCTCAAGAATGTCTTTAATGCCCTGACTTCCTGATATATGTCTATTCAGTAGCGTAACTAACTAGAAATCATTCTATCTCTCTTTTTACTCATCCGAATGTACAGGTAGAAAAAGGATAGGCAGAGGGGATTGATCCCCCTTTCCTATCATTTTCTAACTTACACATTTTAATGGACAAAGTGAGAGGAAGGTAATTTCTAGTTACGCCACTGTGTCTATTCAGTATTTGGTGTAGGTATAATGGATCTTTGAGATAGATTTGTAAATCTTTTGCAACGGATTCGGATCTGATGAGATACTTTCTTTCTCTACAGAAACACACTTTCTCTCTCTACAGAAACACACAGAGAAGAGTCTTAAGTTAGATCAGTTTATAAATTTTTATAAATTTATCCTCCTAAAGATTTTAAAAGAAAAAGCAAGGTTCAGTTCTCGCAGGGTTCGTTCCCAGTATAATTTGACAGAAAGGACATCGGTGGAAAGTACTTCAGTGAGGTGTAGGAAGGTTATTATGAGTTGATCAGCGTATGAACATTAAATTCGTAGAGGAGGTGGTTGGATTTAGAATAACTGTCATAGGATAATATTTTACTTTAAAAGTTGTAAAATACATCAAAAAGTTGATTGTATCTGTCTGGCTGACATATCGTAGATACTTTTACAAAAATGCGTAAGTAAATCCAACGTTTTTCATTTCTAATGACAACTTTTTTGCCCATTAGTGAAAGGACGGACAAATCGCCACGAAAGTTTCATTGGTGATTCTCCACTTTTTCTCCCAACTTAGGAGAAAAGTATCAAAAACATTCACACATAATGTTTTCTTTTAAAAATGAAACTGTGAAAGGAGATTTTGAAACGTTAAGTTTACTTACGCTTCTATGTAAAAAACACTGACGATATGAGAAAAATTTAACATTTTTATCTTGAGCCGACTGAAGTTCATTATTAACACTAGTCTCAGTTTGCTCAGTTTGTTTGCATGCGGTCTACACACAGCTTGCTTCATATCCTACATTTTCCTTTCCTTCTCTTTGCCCTTTAGTTTAAGCCGAGAGAATGGGGGGGCCTTTATAGCTCGGAGCAGAAAAGGGCGGGACATTGAAAACATGCGTGTAAAAACCATAAATTACAGTCAGTTCAACGACTTGAGAACGCTGGGATTGGACAAGTAAGTGCTTTATATGACAACACTGCAGAGCTCGGCGCGAGAAATAAGCGGTGATGAAGGGTAGCACCGGTCCTAGTCCCAGTCCCGCTCGCCCACAGGTTTAGACAACAGGTACCTGTGGTCCTTTGTTCGACGGCAGGACTTCCCTTTGCTTTGGGCCCCTTTTTATCAACCCAATACACTTTTGTACCTCCCTCGTGCTTGGAAAACAGATTTTCATGAGCGGTGTAGTTGCTTTCAGCGTGTTTGACATCTTCGACACAGAAAGTCTGCAAGTTACCGAAATAAAAAGGAAAATCAAGCTGTTCCCTTTCTTAGGCCCGGTATTACGATCTCTTGGTTTGTCTCAACCAATGGTTTGACTCAACCACAAGGCAATCCGATAGGCAGCGAAACTACTGGTTAAAGGATGAGAACAAAGGAGGCTTAGCCCCTTACCAGAGGATAAAAAGAAGTTGTAAAACGCCACTCCTCGTATACCTGAGGTTAGAGCTCTAACAACACACTGAAAAAAAATCAGCTAAATTTAACTAATTTCAACTTAAAAGTATGGACACCACTTAAAACTGTTAGTTTGACTATTTGAATTAGTAAAATTAACTCCGTGCCGTGTTAATTAACAAGACACGGAGTTAATTTTACTAATTCAAATATTCAAACTAACAGTTTTAAGTGGTGTCCATACTTTTAAGTTGAAATTAGTTAAATTTAGCTGATTTTTTTTTTCAGTGCAGCTCAACTATCACCTAACCAGAAGTCGTAATACCGGGCCTGGCCTTAATCGCGTCATTCTGGTAAAACTCCGAAATACTGCATCCGAATCTTATGCCAGTTTTATCTTGAAAACTTCAGAAAATGTTCAATGTTTATGAGAGAGCACGCTGAAAGCAATGCAAGGCCATTTCTAAAAATCCGCTCTGCGCACGGAAGAAAATGTAAGAAACGTGCATTTGATTGTAGGAAGGTCCATCAAATCAAAGCTGAAAATCCTGCCTTTGAACCAGTTACCTGCTGTCCAAAACTGCGTGGAGCGGAACCAACGCGGATGAGCCCTTCAGAGCTGTCACAAACAGCACTTTCCTTCATTTTTGCGTCTGATCTTGAGCCGAGCGCTCTTTACTCATTGTTCTAACAGACGAATTGATTATTGCTCCAGTGAAGTAGAAAATATTTGAATGCACTAGAAAATCTCCTGTCAAAACGCGAGCATCTAGGATGATTCACAGAAATTCTTTGCACTGGTGTCGGCGGATGAAAGCATCGCCCAGAATTCCGGCCGAAACTCGCTGTTGGGTCCAATGAGATATTTAAAATTGTCTAGAAGCCAATTGGCTACCGTCCAAAAATGAACCAAAATAACCAGAGCCGAAAAACCTCGGCAAAAGAAAATACGTTTTTCCAGAACCAATTCGACCCAAAGCCAATTAGACTGGCCTCTGGTCATACAGTCAATGCGGCCATTTGAGAGCTGATTCTGTATTCCCCGAAAAACCGGGTATAAATACGAACGCCGACGCGACGCAGTGAAATATTTTTCAAACTAATATGTTCCGGTTCATATTGTACGGAGCCTTATCCATTATTATTTATCATCGTAAGTTCCTTAGAATTTTACGCAGAAATCGATTATTAAAAATAGAATCCTTTTGGGAGTGAAACTAGCCCGCAGGGGGGATTTCGCTTGTTAAATGTGAAAACATTGAGCTGAGCCGATGCTGATCTCAGTTTCTCGCTTGTTCGTCTCACTGCTCACGCTCAAGAGGGGAATTTGGTTTCGGTTTCAGTTGCAGTAGTTTCAACGTCGCGGTGAGGCGCAGCGCAGCGTGGATGAGAAAAGTGATTTAGGCTGCTTTTGAGAGGTCGCTTGTCTCGCCTCTGGCGTTGCTAGATCTCTGGACAATTTCCGTTTTCTCCATTCACAGTTAAAGTTAATGCGAAAAAGGGGGAACTGGCAACCTCACTTGCCTTGTCTTGTTACCGTGAAGTGTGGACGCGTTACAAATTAAGTGACGCGGCCGGGACTCCGCGCCGCGCAGTTGAAAACACTCTTCCTCCTTCGTTGCTGGGGGGTTGTTATCTACCAAATACGAGAGACTGTCCCCTAGTATCTAATCTAATATTCACGTAAAGCGACGTTTCTCACTTAATTTAAGACAAGTGGAGCCCCCTTTTTCTCGAGCTTTCCTCCCCTAAATTTTCTCACCCACCGATACTATCCCTCTCTCTATCCTTCCTATTTCTTTAAATCTGGAGGTGTATTGTGTAGTGTCCAGAATGCTAAATCACGCAATTGCGGAGGGCACGCTAAAATTTTTACTCAGCAAACTACTATGATTAATCTTGTTACTTGTACCTTTAAGTGAAGCTATATGAAGTCCGCAAAACTCGAACCTTGTTATTTTGTGGTCCAATATTTTTTTTAACGAATCACAGTGAAATAAATAGTTGGCGTAACCATACCTATGGTTTGTCTGGCCAATTTATGTTGCGAAGATACGAAGTCGTAATGGTTATGCATGCAAAAGCTTTCGTCGAGTTCGCGACTTTTTAAAAGTTTTTAGTGTCACCGTCGTTATTTTTACGGTTTTTTCGTACAGGAAAACCTTGCATTAACAAATACATTAGCAAATTCATGCGGTACGAGTTAGTAATGTCTGAATTTACCTTCAATTCTGAAAATTACATTATCTAACCAATTATGAAAATAATCGGAGTAAATTTTAACTTTCCGCAGGTGACGATAATGTTCTGTAAAGTGAATTAATGAATGTTGCTTGGTGTAAACTGATAACGTAATAATTATTTCAATTTCATTACTTTGTTTCAGGTATGTTGGCGTCTTGGATAATCTCACTTCAACTTAATCGGTCCTTTATCGTGTCACTTGTAAGTAGTTAGTACTTCCTTGAAAATCGGATATCCTGGAACACTTTGAAATCATATAACTGCATTCACAAATTCATTGTGCAGTATAACAATGCTTGGTTTTTTGGGTTTCAAAAAATTGAAGAGTTTGGTGTTTTTTCTTGTTATAAAATACTGTAGCATCTTCAATTAAATTGGACAATTTCAACCGCGTATCGACATTACTAGAGAAATCTCCTTTTGGTAGATAAACTAGCAAAAACGGAGCATTTAATGGAGTTATGCAAGAAGACAGTGCAACGAATTTTAGCCTAAAAGAGTTATGTAAAAAGGAGCAGAGGAAAAATGTTTGTTTCTCTCTCTCCTCTCCCCCTCTCTTCTCTCGGCAAGAGCTCAGAATTGAGCACTGGAAGCAGACGATACTAGAGAGTTCGAGCACCAAATTAGAAAATACCGGCGAATAAATAATCGTTCGTGTACTCAGTCCATAGGCGGATACAGGGAATTGTCTTTCTCTCTCTCTTCCTATTTGAAAACGTGAGTTAGAAAAGGACAGAAGAGGGGGCCAAAGTCACGTGATGGCCCCCTCTGCTATCCTTTTCTAACACATAAGTTCAAATGGAGGGAGAGAGAGAAAGACAATTCCTTGTATCCGCCCATGACTCAGTCTTGAGAGAGGCTTTATCACGAGACACCTTGAAGCATAGGAGTTAGGGTGAACAGGAGTCAAGACATTCCGGAAAGTATTTTGCAAAATACTCGTATTTAGAGAGAAAGATATTTTGAAGAAATAATTTTCATTCACTTTCAGACTCTTTCTAGTTGTAGCTCACTCATATTTTCGATGCGGAAAACTCATTTTCATCCTAATATAGCAAACGCTTTCCAGAAAACTAAAGCAATGGGTCTGATGCAAACTTCTGCTGCAGCGATTTTAAGTCAGTCAAATTCCTGGAGTAAATTACGCTCAAACAGTGGCGTCGCGTGCCGTCTGGCAACAATGCAACTGCTCCATTTAAAAATATTAAATACATCGAATTTTCTTTGTGCACTGTGCACCCCCTGAATTCGACCTTTTACATGAGTTTAAATGGAAAGAATACATTGTTGCCAAATTGCACGCGACGCCGCGCTGGGACTTGCTTTTGAAGCACCGTGGAGGCAGTCATGATGGAAATCTCTTACATGGACATTTTTGCACAGGCTCAGTTTGTTTGCCTCTAATTTTGTTTAACCTAAAAGTTTTTTTTTTTTTTTTTTTAAAAAAAAAGGTGTTACAAATTAATTTGACATTGGTTTGACCGTGAAAGTGTCTTAAAGTGGCTTTTTTCTGGACACAGAAATCGCTGTAACTGTTCGATTATTCCTTTTGGAAGGATTTGCAAGATCAGTGATGGGAAAAAAATCATTTTTTGAATAACCATGAATGATGAACTAAAATTATTCGCATTGTTCTCATGTTATTCCTACTAGTAAATCAAAGTTTTAACACTGTCAGTCATTCTTCGTATGACAGACGGATATGCTGGTAGTATCTAAACCTTGATTTACTAATAGGAGTAACATGAGAATAATTCGAATAATTGTATAGTTAATTACTCATGGTTATTCAAAAAAATGATTTTTGTCTGTCACTGCGCACGATGAAGAAACTGACTTGTGACAGAAAGTTTCTACATATTTTCATCTGAATTAGAATGGGTCTGTTGCAAACTTTTGCTACAACGATTCAGAGTGTTTAATCTAATGTAAAATCGTCTGAAAAGTCCATTGGTGGCATTAGAAAGTCATAAAATGCAATAATAAACTTACAAGAGGCGTTTAATGAAATCCAAGATGGCGGATAAATATCGAGCAATCTGTATGCATGCACCGTGAACATCCAGGGATGGCCAACTTTGACAACCTTACTGGAGGTAGAGGCTATGTGTTTGTTTACGTTGTGATTGGTTTTGATCGATATTGTGAGGTTGGCTATCCTTGGATGTTCATGGTGCATGCATACAAATTGCTCGTTATTTATCCGCCATCTTGGATTTCATTAATCGCCTCTTGTGAGTTTATTATTGCATTTTAGGACTTTTTGATGCCACCGATGGACTTTTCACGCGATTTTATACATTGAAGCTTAAACGCTCTTAATCGTTGTAGCAAAAGTTTGGAACAGACCCATTTTGTGTCTTGATAGCCCTTCTAAAACACTTGCTCCTAAGTTTAAAAGACTAAGAGTTTTACTGATTGTGAGTGTTGTTTTGATTTTTCTTTTCCTTATGCACATGTAGATATTAAATCTAAACTAGAGTTGTAGCTGCTTAATCAAGACAAAGGATTTTTCGGGGTGTTGATTCAGCTTGTATTATTTCTTCTATTCCTGTCACTCTCTTCCTATGCTTGTATTTCTTCTATTCCTGTCACTCTCTTCCTATGCTTGTATTTCTTATATTCCTGTTACTTTCTTCCTATGCTTGTATTTCTTCTATTCCTGTTACTTTCTTCCTATGCTTGTATTTCTTCTATTCCTGTTACGTCCTTCCTATGCTTGTATTTCTTCTATTCCTGTTACGTTCTTCCTATGCTTGTATTTCTTCTATTCCTGTTACTTTCTTCCTATGCTTGTATTTCTTCTATTCCTTTTACTTTCTTCCTATGCTTGTATTTCTTCTATTCCTGTTACTTTCTTCCTATGCTTGTACACGGAAAAAAAACTAAGGCGAAAATAACCATACGGATACCTGATTTTGGCACCTGCTAGATGTTATGGTAATTTTAACCAGAAGTATGCTATGTTTTAACTAGATACTAGGTGATGTTACCTGATTGCATGTCAAATTTACTCAAAGTATCGGTAAATATACCATACTTCTGGTCAAGTTTACCATAACATCTAGCAGGTTCCAGAATCAGGTATCCGTATGGTTATTTTCACTAATATTTTTTTCCGTGTATGTCTTCTATTCCGGTTACTTTCTTCCTATTATCTTCCTAACCCAAACTGTGCCACGAACCTAAACTTTTAAGACGGTTTGAACACGAACCAAACCTGAACCTATTTTTCAGCCTATTCGGCTTCCCGCTTCTTCCCTACTAATATTATCTGGTTTCATTTTGATTTATTTGCTGAGCAAAGTAGCTGATACTGTTTCGCTTCGTCGTTTTCAATGTGTTTGCATCCGATTTTTACAAGATGCTCGTCACTCTTCAGGGATGCTTCGGCTTCATCGCATCAAGATACTGTCGCTAATTTTCACGCGGAATGATGTCGTGACAGATTTCACCAAAGTTTGATTAGTTTAGAGAGTGCAAAAGTGACACGCGGCTGAGAGCATGCAAAGAGTCGTCGAGCGCACCCCCGGTCCCCCGCCACTCGCAAGAAGTCAAAGTTCCGCTCTCCCTCCCCTATCCTTGTGTCGTGTCGCGGCTTCTTGTTCGTTCAACCCCCTTTCCACCCCCACCTCTTCCTCACCCTCATTCTCCTCCTTCATCCCTACTCTCCATCTCGGTTGTGGCCACAAGTTTTTGAGAAGACTTACAACTCGGGAGGCGACCAAAGCCATGGAGCACTGTTGACATTTAGTGCACTTAACCTAATGAGCAGCCAGTACGATCGGTAAGCAAATAGAGACGAGGCTCTCTATACCAGCCTCCGCTCCACTCTACCCTCCTCCATCATCATGGTGAGAAGTCGATTACCGTGTATTGCGTGCGTCATTCCTCTCGTTTGAAGGCGAAAACGTGCGCGAATCGAGTACGTGCTCTCAGCTGGAATGTACACTCCAACCTCGATTGCCGATGAGGTATCGGTATGAATTGGTGCAGCCCCGGAATTTACGAAGGTCTCCCTCCTCCCTTGTCGCTGTTCTCTACTACCATGCGCCAGTATG
This sequence comes from Trialeurodes vaporariorum, assembly GCA_011764245.1. Lineage (NCBI taxonomy): Eukaryota > Metazoa > Arthropoda > Insecta > Hemiptera > Aleyrodidae > Trialeurodes > Trialeurodes vaporariorum. Next base: position 64,204,156 of record VMOF01000220.1, read on the forward strand.
TTCTTGCGTTCCCCAATCTCTCATATCCATCGGGATTTTCTACCCTCACGATGAGCTCAAGGGGAAATAACGATTTTTATTCGTCTAGTTTTCACTTATCTTCGCCATTTTCCTGCTCGAAATTACTTGGCTCAAATTGGGATAATCTTCGAACGTAACGATCTATACTTTTCTCTAACTTATACTATCCTATCTTATTTACAAACAGTTGCATTAGTGTCCTACGTCAACAACTGCACGCAACCTGAATTACTTATGTGAAAATAATGCACTCTTTCCTTTCTTTCTTTTGTTTTTTTGATCTATAAATTTACCATTTTTTTTCAATTTTATTTTTATTTTTCGATTTCGTTATTTCTCATTTCATAAAGTATACAGGGTGTTGAAAAACTGTTCCCGAATATTTCAGGGGCGGATTTTACAGGTCAAAATAAGACTTTTTCTTCCTATAAACATGGGTCCGAAGTTGCAGTCTTTTCGAGTTACAGTGTTGCAAAGTTTTCGAAAAACAAATCGAAAAATTGTCATAACTTCCTCATGAATTTTTCTTAATCCTCGTAAATAGTTACTCTGGTGTAGTTTTAGGCGTTCTTACCGATTTTGACCGTGAAAATGCTGTACGCAAAAATTTGAGGGGGTTATGGGGGTTTTTCTTGATTTTTCTCACTTTTTTTGGCCAAATTATGTGAAAATATGCTTTCGGATTCATTGAGCCCAAAAACGATTAGCAATACTCAAAAGTTCGTAAAAAAGTATGCATTTTTAGTCCTCACAAGTTTTTCCAATTCGTAAACCATTTCCGAGAAAATCGTCCCTGAAGTTGCAGAGGTCGGCCAATAATCGCCTTTTCTTTGATTCTGTCAATTCTTGGCAGACTTCTCCAACTTCAGGGACGATTTTCTCGGAAATGGTTTACGAATTGGAAAAACTTGTGTGGACTAAAACTGCATACTGTTTTTGCGAACTTTTGAGTAATGCCAATCCTTTTTGGGCTCAATGAATCCGAAAGCATATTTTCACATAATTTGGCCAAAAAAAGTGAGAAAAATCAAGAAAAACCCCCATAACCCCCCTCAAATTTTTGCGTACAGCATTTTCACGGCCAACATCGGTAAGAACGCCTAAAACTACACCAGAGTACCTATTTACGAGCATTCAGAAAAATTCACGAGGGAGTTATGACAATTTTTCGATTTGTTTTTCGAAAACTTTGCAACACTGTAACTCGAAAAGACTGCAATTTCGGACCCATGTTTATGGGAAGAAAAAGTCTTATTTTGACCTGTAAAGTCCGCCCCTGAAATATTCGGGAACAGTTTTTCAACACCCTGTATAAAAAAAAAAAAAAAAGGTTGCGTCAACTGTCGACGCAGGGCTCAGGCAACTTGCGTGTATACTTTAGATGACAAAGGGATCGACTTACATACAGTGGCGAGGCGTGCGATTTGGCAACGTTTCTGCGACCCATGTAAACAAATTAGAAAGGTCGAAATGCCTGGTCATCGCCGATGACTGAAGCGTTCGACTTTTTTGGTGAATTTAAATGGAGAAAATACATTGTTGCCAAATTTCACGCCTCGCCACTGCTTATATACCACCCACCTTCATTCTCGTAATTCCGTGAAATTATTTGAAGAAAGGGAAAAGGGGACAAGCAGGGGGGTCATAGGAAGAGGTGGGGTAGCGTTTCGAGGGAAAACTCAAAAAAAAAAAAAAAAAAAAAAAAAAAAAAAAAAATATGTTGAGATTTCTAACGATAGCAGCATTTGTGTTCGAATACATTGTTAAGAAACAATCTGAATAAAGTTTCCAAACGAGGTAATAAAACTAGCAGGTACTATAAAAGAGAATCGTAAATAAATCAATTGTAGCGTCAAGAAAACTTGAGTGTGTGAAGTGTTAATCCTGTTGAACATAAACGTTGGTTTTGGTGGGTGTGTGTGTAAGTGATTTACTCGTAAAATTGAGCCAATAAAGAAAAGAAAACAAAAAACAAAAAACAAACAATAATCAATTTGAATGAATGAATCAAATAATCATAAAAAATTAAAGAAATACCAACAAAGAAAGAGATGATCCTCCAATGGGGCTCTTGAAAACGTTTGCTGTGAGAAAATGAATAGTCCAACCTGATGAGAAAACCAGCGAAAACCACAAAAAGCACATTAAGAAAGTCTAAAATTTAGTAATAAACTAACATAACAGCTTGAACGACAAGATCGTAATTGCGGTTCAACGCATTTATCACGGGAGATTCTTGTCTAATTTGTCACTTTCTCTACGGAAACACAGAGATAATAATTATGTCACAATTTAGATAGGAATCTCCAATAATATCTTCGTCTCTCCGCCATTAAGCCCAATTTTGAGAGTGAAATTTGTGACTTCTTCGTCAGTTTTACAGGTTTTTATACACGAGTCGACTTTTCGATCCCCCATTGCAAAAGTTTGCCAGAGCCCCATTATTAGATCTGTAAACTAAATACGCTGTAAGTAGACTGTAAGTACAGTTCATTGTATACAAAGTACTCACTCGATATGATACTCGTCTGTTTTTGGGTTTTCATGCTAAACCCGCAATTATTTCATCACCGAGCCTCAGATAATTAAACGCATTTTATCAGTAACCCCCCCCCCCCCACACACACACACACACACACACACACACCTCATTTTGTCAGCTTATTAGTCGCAGACACGCATTGTACGACAAAAGCATTTTTTTTTTTTTTTTCCCCCCAAGAGGGGAAGCTGTATCGAGTTGCAATGCGATTCAAACGGAGGTGGAGGCGTGGAGGCAAGTTCGAAGGAGGGGGCCCATCTCTTATTCATGGAAGCTCCGAAGCCTATAGGAGAACCCCCTTTAATTAATCAAGTGCGGATAACTAATTACGCTTAGAGCCGTCTAATTGATGCCAGAAAATGTATAATATATGAGTTACGGTGACAAAATATTATTGTCGAACTCGAATTTTATTGTTCTTCACCATGTCGCGTCAAGAGGGGTGTTGTGGGGTGAGGGTGGGGAGGGGGGGGTGTTAATCTTGTAAAGGGGTGTTTATATTACGGCGCGCAGTTTTTCATTGGTCTCGATCCTCGAGCGACAACCTCCCTCCTCCCCCCCCCCCGCACACTTCATCGCTCACAATGTCGCCCGCGCCCCGTTCCTACCCTCTGCACCCGATAGATAGCGTCGCGTCTGGCGTCTCTGAAGTCGCTGTAGTCGCGTATTTTGCCGGTGTCGCTGTTTGAAGGAGGCTTCATTAATTTATAACAAGTCATTGCATATTCTCCGCGGCAGCATTAAAACTATGCAGCATGGATGCACTTTGAAAAGAAGGAAAAAAAGGAAAAAATGCCACACAAAAAATAAAAGTTGCAGTTTTAGCATTTGACTGTCTGTAAAAATTGCGGATTCATTTTTTGCTAACTTATTGTTAGTGGAGCCCACTACAAATTGATCCGTGCATCCGTGCAATCCGCATTTAGTGCTGATTGCAATGCCTTGCCGCTTATTCTAAAGGACCTTTTCTAAATTTCCCAATTCAGTTCGTTCCTAAGAGACATGGGAGCCAGCAGCGGGGGGGGGAGAGGGGGCTCTTGCCCCCCCCCCCGGAATTCAAAACAGTCAAAATTTTACGTAGAAAATGAAGGAAAAAGAAAATGCAATGTTATTCAAAGGATTAATAGTTAAAAAACTTCAGTATTTGTTTATTTTGTAATTTTAACTCATTTTTTGCAAGGAATATTAGAATTAAAAATTTTCCATGATCATTTTCGTCTGCTGTCCTTTTATCCATTAGGTATATCAAACATGTCAAAATTATTACTATTATTTGATACACCTACTCTCGCTTAATAATTGTACACCATTTGGATGAAAAAAAAAAAAAAAAAAAAAAAAAAAAAAAAGTTTTCCCTTTTTCCCTGGGGGGGGGGGGGAGGGGTCTACTAGACCTTCCATTGAGGTTCAACAATTTTGCCCCCCTTGGAAATTTTTCTGCGGGCTCCCATGCTAAGAGATCTCGAAATTTGTTTAATGTCTAGGGTCTTTTTTTTTAAATCATGTTGATGAAGAACTCATTGAGTCCGTAAGTAGAGCTGACCCATCTCCCATTTCTATTTGATTTAATTTTGAACCGATATTTTTTTTATTGTTATTGTTTACTATTTAGATTTTATATTGTAACCTATGCAAAATTCTATTTACATTTGACTTGTACCGTGGCCATTTATACAAAGCGCGAATGTACTAATGAAGAAAGTAAACTAAACTAAGCTGATTGTCGGAGGCGAAATTGGTATTTTGCTCCTCCCCAAACTCCTTCAGGGTTTCTTATTTGGGACTTTGGAACGTGTCAAAGCGAATTTTTTGCGGTCAATTGAGGTTTTTGCCAGAGAAAGGCTCCTTGAAACATCAGGTGTACTTTTGCGCAGTAAATCCTCTTTTAACTCTGACGAAGATCTCCGGGAAGGATACACCTCATGTTTCATGAACCATCCTTCGCGGAGACCGCCTCAATTCCCTGTTCGACTTTTTTATCCGAAACATTCTCCCCCCCCCCCCCCCTCTTTTAACCAGACGTTATTGAGAGAGGAGAGGTGGTCGGGTGATCTGAGGCACCCTGTATGTGAATGTAATAACAATCGGTGGTTCACTTTGACATTCGTTCTGTTGTGAAAACGCTAGGTGAAAAGTTTGCTCTAGTCTCTGAAAATTGGGAACACGGCGAAAATAATGACGGCGCGGCGGAGGTCTGTGAGCTTGATTTGTGCCAGAGCGCGAGAAGAGAATCTGATTGGTCAATTGAGGAGGTTTTGCACATTTGAGTCACGTACGATCGTGTTACAAAACACTCAGTGAATCCGGGACCGAGTGCCGATACATGAAGCAGGTGCAGCGAGAAGAAAAATGAGCAGTTTTATGTTTCAAGAGCAGATACTTACATTGAACGACTATTTTTAAGACTCTGGCGTCTGTCGGTCTCTCTCTCTCTCTCTCTCTCTCTCTCTCTCTCTCTCTCTCTCTCTCTCTCTCTATTTGTATCTCTCTCTCTCTCTCTCGCTCGCTCTCTCTCTCTCTCTCTCTCTCTCTCTCTCTCTCTCTCTCTCTCTCTCTCTCTCTCTCTCTCTCTCTCTCTCTCTCTCTCTCTCTCTCTCTCTCTCTCTCTCTCTCTCTCTCTCTCTCTCTCTCTCTCTCTCTCTCTCTCCTTTCAAGATCCTCACATTTGATGTTTATCTTCTTGTTATTGTTTTTATCTTTTCATAATCGAACCCGCAACATATCGCAGTTAGCTTTGGTCTTGCTCAACGGTCAGACCGCACAGGTCTTAAACTTCCCTGTAACACACTCAGCCGTGCTTTTACGTTAATACTCTTGGACCAAGAAGCTACGTTGTATTCGAAGGCAGAATTTTGTTACAGGAATTTATTTGTTCATCTCTTTTCCCCCTCCCTTTCAATCGCATTCTCTCTCTCTCTTTCTCTCTCTCTCTCTCTCTCTCTCTCTCTCTCTCTCTCTCTCTCTCTCCCCCAGATAAAATCTAATCATTTTAGCGAACGATTTCTAAGTGTGACCATCTTAGCATGTAGTAGGGCGCCGTACAGTTGACAGCTCCCTCCGATATTGTTCCAAACATGTTTCTACATCGGTATTTATACAGGGTGTGGAAAAACTGTTCCCGAATATTTCAGAGGCGGATTCTATAGGTCCAAATAAGACTTTTTTCTTCTATAAACATGTGTCCAAAAATGACCCGTTTTTGACGCCTTTTGAGGCTTTTTTTTTTTTTTTTTTTTTTTTTTTGCCCCCCTCTCCCAAAGTTTTAAAAAAATTTATGGTTTTTTTGGAATAGCGACCACTGTTATAAACCAAATGTCCTAAGCTTGGTGTCTCACGGTAATTTTACATGTAGAATCCATTAAAGACCTCGAGAAATTCAGAAATTGAGTCTGACTGTACATTTCACGCAATCTTGTACCTTTAACGGCACGAATTTTATGTTACGGTTTAAAAATTTGAAGAATAATTAGAAAGATAGAAAGATGTGGAAAAAGCGCTGACTTTTCCATACTGTGCAGCGATTATCTCGCTTGAAACGCGTCGTATCGAAAGAAACAAAGAGGACCAAAAATCTTTTTAAGGGTTTTCCGCATCTGATTTCAGTAATTTTTCTTGAAATTTTTAATCGGTAACATAAAATTTGTTCCGTTAAAGGTACAAGATTGCGTGAAAAGTACAGTCAGACTCAATTTCTGAATTTCTCGAGGTCTTTAATGGATTTTCCGCGTAAAATTACCCGGAGAAACCATTTTTCAGGACATTTGGTTCATATCAGTGGTCGCTATTCCAAAAAAACCGTCAATTTTTTAAATTTTTGGGGGACTGTAGCTCAAAAGGGGGGCATTTTCGGACACATGTTTATAGAGGATAAAAGTCTTAATCTGACCAGTAGAATCCGCCTTTGAAATATTTGGGAACCGTTTTTCAACACCCTGTATAGCGTAGATTCTTCACTCCAATTAATATTGTGCTATTGTGTAGCGTATCCAATTATGCATAGACTTACCATATCATACATCATTAAGCAAAATTTTATTATTGTTCTAGGTCGGATTTCCCGAAAGGTCCAAAAGGAATTAGAGCACAACATTTTCAGGGGAGCTTTTTTTAAACTCTGCTTTGATATTTTGCGCTCTGACGGGGAGAATAAATAAATAAATAAATAAATAAATAAATAAATAAATAAATAAATAAATAAATAAATAAATAAATAAATAGATAAATAGATAAATAAATAAATAAATCAAAAAATAAAACAAAACGAGCGATGAAGAGTTAGGAAAAATGGGTAAAACGAAACGCTTTAGTGGTTCGTTTCGAAAACCGATAGTATCAAGAGCGCGAATCTTTCTGAACTTTTGTGGCAGTCTATTGATGTTCGGATGGTCTGCGCCTGCATGATTTATTGACTTCGATCGAATGAAAGCGAGAAAATGGCTGGTGACTTTAAAAATTTAATTCGCTGCGTACTAAAGACAACATTTCAAAATAAAGTATTCATGTAGTTTAAGCGGCGAGAAATTTCGCTGGCGTTGCCAATTTTAGGTGACTATTCGAAAATCCTATTTTTATTAATCGTATAATGGAGCTGTTGCAAACTTTTGGTACAGGCTTATTAATCGATGATTAAGGGGTAAAACCCTGTTAAAATAACGATTAGCGCACTAAAAAATTACGAAATCCACTCCTAAACTCACAAATGCTTTTGAACGCGAGACCGTAATGGCGGCCGGGGCCGCGGTTTTTATTGGGGTCCCCTATCTTCAATCAGCGCCATCTACACGAGGTGTTCTCGCAACACCACACAAGAAGAAGAAGAAGAAGAAGAAGAAGAAGAAGGATACAATTGCCATAAGAAAACCGCGGCCTCGGCCGCCATTAAGGTCTCACGTTTAAAAGCATTTTTTGAGTTTAGGAGTGGATTTCGTGATTTTTTGGTGCGCTAATCGTTATTTTTACAGGGTATATTACTTATCCCATTTTCAACCAGTAATAAGCCTGTAGCAAAAGCTTGCACTACCTCCAATGATCGAATTATACTGACGTTCTGGCAACACAGTTCGGAGCAGTGCTGCTGTTTCGCGATTAATCAATAACATTTTTTAAGTTCACCGATGATTCCGCTGGTTGAGAAAAGATTACAGAAATTGGTTCAGTGTATATGACTTTACTGCACGAAAATACTCTGATCCACAATCTTTTTTCAATCGGTGCAGTAGCCGTTGAATTATTAAAATATCCGCAACGTTTTTAAAGTCGGTGATGATTCCACCGATTGAGGAAAGATTACAGATCAGATTATTTTCTTGAAGCACAGTCATGCACTGAACTGAACTTTGTAATCTTTCCTCAACCGGCGAAATCATCGGTGAATTAAAAAATTACATTGATTATACGCAAAACTACAACACTGGTTCGAATGGGGGCTTTATTCAGTGTTGCCAAATTTGGCATAAAATTCGACGATTTTACGTTAAGTTAAATGGGAAAAATTGGAGAAAATTCCGGAAAACGGCAACGCTGGCTTTATTGTACTATGGCTTTCAAGAGAAAGTATCCCGATAAGAATTTTCATTCTTTCATTTCTGCGATTTTTTACGGTTTTCATGTATTTCAGAGTCTCTCACTACTGCCCAGTGGCGGCTCGTGCAATTTGGTAGCAATGCTTTCCCTCCATTTGAATATACGAGGGTCGTGTCAAAAGTAAGGATCATGTTTTTTTTTAAAAAAATCTATCAATGCTGAAATAAGTCGGTAAAAAGGTTTCGATGCACAAAATTCTCAGCTCTTCAATGGTTTTTTTGGATTCTTGATATCTTCAAAATTAAAAAAATGGAGGCGGTTTTTCTGAGACAACCTACCGTTGTCGCGTGCCCAAAATTTTACGCTACTGAATCGTCGCTCCGAGAAAAGCTAAGCGAAGTCTCTCTGCGGGCAAAGTTATGGCCACAGTTTTTTGGGACCAAGAAGGAGTCCTATTGGTAGACTACTTGCCACGTGGTGCGACAATAAGTGCCGAAAAATATTTTGAGGTCCTATCAACACTTAAAGCTCGTATCAAGAGGAAGCGTCCTGGCCTTTTGACCCGTCAAGTTTTGTTGATGCACGATAACGCGCGCCCTCACACTGCCGGAACCACGCAATCATTGTTACAGACATTTAAATGGGAGATTCCCCCCCCCCCCCTATTATCCGGACCTCGCACCTAGTGACTTTCATCTTTTCCCAAGTCTAAAGCTTGACCTCGGTGGTAAAAGTTTCGCGAATAATGCGGAAGTGGTAAACGCGGTCGACACTTTGGATTAAAAATCAAGAAAATGAATTTTTCTCCACAGGAATAAGAAAGTTGGTGCCGCGCTACCAAAAGTGTCTTAAAAGAGGCGGAGACTACGTCGAAAAACATGGTTAGACGCTTTTTAAGTAGAATTTTTTATTATGTTTATGTTCTTTTTGCTCTCTTCAACACAATCCATTTTTCTTGTCTGAATAACGATTTATCCGAGTGCGTAAAAGTTTGGGGCACGCGACAACGGTAGGTTGTCTCAGAAAAACCGCCGCCATTTTTTTAATTTTGAAGATATCAAAAATCCAAAAAAAACCATTGAAAAGCTGAGAATTTTGCGCATCGAAACCTTTTTACCGACTTATTTCAGCATTAATAGATTTTTTTTTAAAAAAAAACATGATACTTACTTTTGACACGACCCTCGTATATGAAACAATCGATTGCAGGTGAAGCGCTGCTTCACTATCAAATCGATTATTTTGCATTGATTCAAATGGAGGGAAAACATTGTTGCCAAAATGCACGAGCCGCCACTGCTACTGCCGTACTTGTGACATAATACCTCAAAAAATTTAAAACGATTGAAAATAATGCAAACATTAATCAAGAACAATTTCGTTGAGAGGACTTTCATTTGAAAGTCATAGTACAGAGGGTTTATCCGTAGAAGATCACGTCTGGTGTCATAAAATAGTAAATCTATTCCTAATTTTAGAGCGACGTCATCCGCTGAACCATAATAACCAAATTTGACCGGTTGAATGTAACTGTGCCAGCTTCTGATGGGTGTGAAGTTAACTATCTCGAATCATCATCAATAAAACTGTCTAAACCAGAGAATGCAAAGATAGATTGGCCATACTCATACGACCATACGTGCTAGACTCGTTTGGATTACATCAACCTGCGTTACAGCTTTTAGAAAACTGATCGCTGTGGATTATGATCCGCTCTCGATGACCGATTATTATTATTTAGGATCAATAAAACCCGCGTTTCAGAGATGAAAATATATTTCAAACGAATCCTTCTAATAATGTATGCCTTAGAATAATGTAACACAGTTTGTACCTTCACCATTAGTCCCTTATACGCATTTCATGGATTTTTTTAGACTTGTATAAAACTTTATCATTGTTTCGAAAATTGAAACTCGCGTTGTAGTCAACCGCGACTAAATGCGATTTATTTAATGATGCTTTTTGATCCGGCGTCAAATGCTTCAAAACACTCGCGGATCCAACAGATTGTCTTTCTCTCTCTCTCTCTCTCTCTCTCTCTCTCTCTCTCTCTCTCTCTCTCTCTCTCTCTGTGGCCAATTGATCGCGTGAGTTAAAAAATGAGAGAAGAGGGGGCGAAAGTCACGTGACTGCCTCTTATCTGTCCTTTTCTAACACACGCGTTCAAATGGCCATAGAGAGAGAAAGCAAAATTTCTGGATCCGCTCAAAAACCCAACGCGCATCGGAATCATGGTAAAAATGAACAGCAGTGTATCACAGAGCGTGGTTGCCAAGTTTAATGAACGAAATGGGGCTCTTGCAAACTTATGTTATGAGCAAATAAATAGTCTAATTTTATGGAAAGACCAACAAAAATCACGAAAATCCCACTAAGAAAGTCTAAAATTTAGTTATAAACTCACATAACTAATGACGGCAAGATGGTATTGGCGTTCGACGCAGGTATCATGGGAGATTCCTGTCTATTATGTCACTTTCTCTACGGAAACACAGAGATATGTCTCAATTTAGATAGGAATCTCCCATGATACCTGCGTCTCTCCGCCATCAAGTCCGATTCTGAGTGTGAATTTCGTGAGTTTTTAGTGTAGTCATCGTCATTTTTACAGGTTTTTATGCAAGAATCAACTCTTCAATCTTTATAGCAAAAGTTTGCAAAGAGCTCCATTAAACTTCTGCAAGCTTTTGATTTTCGGCAAATGGGATATAAATTCTGGTGTAAATCGCAGCGAAAATTATGCTTAGACTTGGCATCCGTGGTTTTACTTTCTGGTGAATTTCTGTATGTTTACCTCCCCCAAAATACCTCCACCTTTCAGGATTTTCCCTCCAAAGAAGGTTGGATTTGTTGCTCGCTAAGAAAGTTTGTTTTTTTAGCTGCCTCGCCCAACATTCCCGCTCCTTTCTTTGTTCGTGTCACCGTTTTCCTCTCGGTCAAATGCATGTGTAAAAAGCCAACCTTCAAATTTACAGTTTGAAAACCAAATGCAAAAATCTTTCTAAAGCAGGCCTCTTTTGCGACTTAACTGTCCGCGAAAAGCACCAAGCATATCAGTGTTCTTTTAAACCAAATTTTAATAAATTTCAACGATTTTTCTCATTAATGCCTATGGGCCAAGCCCGAGTATACTGGTTTTTCTCCTCTAGTCTATTTCACATTGATTCAGTCTTCATTTTGAATAAATGCAAATTTAGATGAAAAAACTACAGTAGATAAGGTCTCGTCAAAGGCCTTCAATTCGTAGGATAGGCAATTCCAACTCCATTAAGTACGAACAGTTAACTACCTTCCCTGTAGAAACGGAGGAGTGTTGTTCTCTTGAACTAACCTGGTCCTTAAAGGGTTAATGTCATTTGAATTGTTCTTTCTAACGGCAATGGGGACGCTGGTCTTAAAAATGGTATCATTTTTTACTTAACTTGGCCCGATTTGACGCATATTTTATACTTTTTCGCATTTTTGGCGACGAAGTTTAAATTGTGGAAAAACAAAAGAGGAATATTTCAATCAAAACAGAAGCCAAATTTGAATTTGGCAGGTCCAGTATGGTCAAATTTTATGATAAACAGGGCCCAATTAATAGAGAAAAAACCTGTTTCAGTATTTAGAGGCCCTTGTTTTGTGCTCACTGTGGGCGGAAGTCTTTGTCGCAAAAGCGTAAAAATCATATTTCTGATGTTCCAATTCGAAGAATATGTTTTGTTTTGAGGTGCGCATCGTTCGATATTGCATTCATACACGCAGTCCCGTTGAACTTTGAGCTTTGTTTTCTTTGCGAGGAGGAAGGTTTGGATCTTTTTAGTGGCCCCATCGTTACTTTCGCAGTATTTACATCAGAATTGGTAGTATATTTGTTTGCCTACGGCAAAATCTCGCACGAGCTCCATTTTGGGTATTTTTCTGTTGTTTAGCAATATGTAAAAAGAAAGAAAAAAACCCAAGTGAACAGACGTAGGGGCAATGAATGAACGCAAAACTAGAGTCCCTATTTGTATAGATAGTTAGGACAAGAGGGTAGTAAACCTCTAATTAGTTAATGAGTTTTAGGCTCTACCGACGCGACGCGACGCCGCCATTGGATATGATTTGCACATTTGTTTACATAGTCTTGTTTACAAACGAAGGGACCCAACGGTATTTTACGGATGAAAGAGTTAATTGTGGACGAAATTGTTAATTTGAATCATGATGCACCTCAACAATGTCTATAATTCTCAAAAGAACCTTCAAAAGCGTAAATATAGATACAACAAAAGCAGTGAAAGATTACATCGTTAGAAACTCAGCGGCACTGTAATCTTTGCAGTGGACCAAAACACAACAGCGGCCCTCAGAATGTAAACAAATATGCATAATCGCATCCAATGGCGGCGCCCATGGTTTCACTTGTCTTGTACTCTCTACGTATACATATAGGGACTCTGCGCAGAACGACCGCGGTGAGAGAAATGAAGGATTGAATAAAAATAAGGGAAATACAGTCTATGGTAGGTCATGGCCAGACAAGATATGGCAAACTCTAGAGGAACAAGGAACGGGTCTAGTGAGGTGTTGGGAAATGAGGGGGGAGGGGAGGGGAGTAGCGCACGAAACTCAAAATTGATTTCTGATGAATTTGCTTAGCGGTCCGTTAGACTCTGCGCCTCCATTTGTGACTATTTAGCTCATCACGGGGAAAGATGCATTGTCGAGATGTAAACACGCGTCATTTGGCAATATGACTATTGTTTTGGATCGGTCGCTATTTTCTCGGTCCTCTTCTCTCACAACTAACGTCTCACGCTTCCCTTGATTCCAGTCCCCCCTCCCCCTCCCCCTCCCACACCCCCCACCCATCTACCCCACCCCTCTGCTTCCACCCCTCTGCCCCCTTCTATCAGTCGCATCGTTTCACCTCACTCACCAATGCACTTTGGTTCATTCTAACTGGGTCGAGGTAATCTCCGTATCGTCAAAGAAGCCTCCGCAGTATAACGAGTGCCCATAACTCCAAACTCAAGGAACAAACCTTCGGGTTCCTTGTGAATAATGTCTCAGAAAAACGCCCTAGACTTAACTTATATGGGATTGTAAAGGTGTGACTCACCTCTTACAGGATTTATATACCCCCATTCGCAGCTGCAATTCGCAAATTTATTTGTCTGTAGCTCTACTCGAAATTCAGGTATCTTATCTCCAGAAACAACACCAATACGCCTGTTCGTTAATATTCTAAATTATTCCCTGGTAAAATGAGTTCCTGGTTCTATGAACTTCCATAATCAAAATTCCTTGGATCATAAACTCCCAAGGAATTCCAAAATTTTGTGTGGAATCCTGTGGGTCGCTCATGGGACGCAAAAAAGACGCTCCGTGGAATTTCATGGTATTCCACGAAAAGCCCACGAAATTCAATCCGGTTCCTAAAAGGACGTTTCATAATAGTTTGGTCAAAAAGATGGAATGGTCAAAATTATTTTATGGTCACACTGGAAGAGCAGAGGGGACGATTTGAGAGCCCTGCGTTATGTCAGCGATTGAAAGTCCACAAAAAATACAGGTCTGCTCGTTAGTCTGTTTTCCCATTTAAAATTACATTGGCGGTGCCCCGGAAGAGCAGAGGGGACGTTTCGAGAGCCCTGCTCCTTGTCAGCGATTAAAAGCCCGACAAAACAACAGGGCTGCTCGTAAGTCTGTTTTCCCCTTTAAAATTACATTCGCGGAGCCCCGGAAGAGCAGAGGGGACGTTTCGAGAGCCCTAAGCCTTGTCAGCTATTTAAAGCCCACCAAAAAGACAGGTCTGCTCGTAAGTCTGTTTTCTCATTTAAAAGTACATTGGCGGTGCCCCGGAAGAGCAGAGGGGACGTTTCGAGAGCCCTGAGCCTTGTCAGCTATTTAAAGCCCACCAAAAAGACAGGTCCGCTCGTAAGTCTGTTTACCCATTTAAAATTACATTCACGGTGCCCCGGAAGAGCAGATGGGACGTTTCGAGAGCCGTGAGCCTTGTCAGCTATCTAAAGCCCACCAAAAAGACAGGTCTGCTCGTTAGTCTGTTTTCTCATTTAAAATTACATTGGCGGTGCCCCGGAAGAGCAGAGGGGACGTTTCGAGAGCCCTGAGCCTTGTCAGCGATTAAAAGCCCAACAAAACAGCAGGGCTGCTCGTAAGTCTGTTTTCCCATTTAAAATTACATTGGCGGTGCCCCGGAAGAGCAGAGGGGACGTTTCGAGAGCCCTGAGCCTTGTCAGCGATTAAAAGCCCAACAAAACAACAGGGCTGCTCGTAAGTCTGTTTTCCCATTTAAAATTGCATTGGCGGTGCCCCGGAAGAGCAGAGGGGACGTTTCGAGAGCCCTGAGCCTTGTCAGCTATTTAAAGCCCACCAAAAAGACAGGTCTGCTCGTAAGTCTGTTTTCTCATTTAATTTTACATTGGCGGTGCCCCGGAAGAGCAGATGGGACGTTTCGAGAGCCGTGAGCCTTGTCAGCTATTTAAAGCCCACCAAAAAGACAGGCCTGCTCGTTAGTCTGTTTTCTCATTTAAAATTACATTGGCGGTGCCCCGGAAGAGCAGAGGGGACGTTTCGAGAGCCCTGAGCCTTGTCAGCGATTAAAAGCCCAACAAAACAGCAGGGCTGCTCGTAAGTCTGTATTCCCATTTAAAATTACATTGGCGGTGCCCCGGAAGAGCAGAGGGGACGTTTCGAGAGCCCTGAGCCTTGTCAGCTATTTAAAGCCCACCAAAAAGACAGGTCTGCTCGTAAGTCTGTTTTCTCATTTAATTTTACATTGGCGGTGCCCCGGAAGAGCAGATGGGACGTTTCGAGAGCCGTGAGCCTTGTCAGCTATTTAAAGCCCACCAAAAAGACAGGCCTGCTCGTTAGTCTGTTTTCTCATTTAAAATTACATTGGCGGTGCCCCGGAAGAGCAGAGGGGACGTTTCGAGAGCCCTGAGCCTTGTCAGCGATTAAAAGCCCAACAAAACAGCAGGGCTGCTCGTAAGTCTGTATTCCCATTTAAAATTACATTGGCGGTGCCCCGGAAGAGCAGAGGGGACGTTTCGAGAGCCCTGAGCCTTGTCAGCTATTTAAAGCCCACCAAAAAGACAGGTCTGCTCGTAAGTCTGTTTCCCCATTTAAAATTACATTGACGGTGCCCCGGAAGAGCAGAGGGGACGTCTCGAGAGCCCCGAGCCTTGTCAGCTATTTAAAGTCCACCAAAAAGACAGGTCTGCTCATAAGTCTGTTTTCTCATTTAAAATTACATTGGCGGTGCCCCGGAAGAGCAGAAGGGACGTTTCGAGAGCCCTAAGCCTTGTCAGCTATTTAAAGCCCACCAAAAAGACAGGTCCGCTCGTAAGTTTGTTTACCCATTCAAAATTACATTGGCGCTACCCCGGAAGAGCAGAGGGGACGTTTCGAGAGCCCTGAGCCTTGTCAGCGATTAAAAGCCCAACAAAACAGCAGGGCTGCTCGTAAGTCTGTATTCCCATTTAAAATTACATTGGCGGTGCCCCGGAAGAGCAGAGGGGACGTTTCGAGAGCCGTGAGCCTTGTCAGCTATTTAAAGCCCACCAAAAAGACAGGTCTGCTCGTAAGTCTGTTTCCCCATTTAAAATTACATTGACGGTGCCCCGGAAGAGCAGAGGGGACGTCTCGAGAGCCCTGAGCCTTGTCAGCTATTTAAAGTCCACCAAAAAGACAGGTCTGCTCATAAGTCTGTTTTCTCATTTAAAATTACATTGGCGGTGCCCCGGAAGAGCAGAAGGGACGTTTCGAGAGCCCTAAGCCTTGTCAGCTATTTAAAGCCCACCAAAAAGACAGGTCCGCTCGTAAGTCTGTTTACCCATTCAAAATTACATTGGCGCTGCCCCGGAAGAGCAGAGGGGACGTTTCGAGAACCCCGGCCTTGTAAGCGATTATCAGCCCGCCAGAAAAACTGGTCTGCTCGTTAGGCTGTTTTCCCATTTAAAATTACATTGGCGGTGCCCCGGTAGAGCAAGAGGGTCCGGGTTGACCTTTACATCTCCAGTCACCTTCCCGAATTTTAGGGGGGCACCCAAAATGCATCTTGACCCGGGGCCGTCAGAGGTGTAGCTACGGGTGTGAGTCAGAATGGATTATTCAGCAAACGTATAAGCGGAGCTGTTGCAAACTTGTGCTCCATGGTTATCAATAGTAGATTTAGATGTAAAACCCTTTGCTACACGCTTATCAGTAGTAGATTTAGATGTAAAACCCTGTAAAAATGACGGTATGCTCACCAAAAAATTACGAAATTCACTCCCAAACTCATAAAATGCTTTCAAACGCATGATGGTAATTGGTGGTAATAGCCGCCTTAATATTATGTCAATGGTATACGCTTCCTTCTTCTTGTGTGGTGTTGCTATAGAACACGTCGTGAAGATGGAGCTTAATGAGATAGGAAAACCCAATGTAAGAGGCGGCTGTCATCGCCATTACGATCTCGCGTATGAAAGTGTTTTATGAGTTTGGGAGTAGATTTCGTGATTTTATGGTACGCTAATCGTTTGCAGGGGTTTACATCCGAATCCATTATTGGTAAGCGTATAGCAAAATGCTCCATTGGACGAAATTCGCAAGACGCGAACGTTCTTGAAACCCAAAATTTTACTCCTCAGATTTTCAGACAAGAGGTTTCACTATCAAAATAATTTTAAAATCCTGGAGAGGAGATCGGAAAAAAGAGAAACTTTGAAAAGTTGAGTCATGGGGCACATTGACGCGGCATTTGCTTTACGCAGTTCATGGGCGAGGAAACACGATTAAAACATAAATTCTAAAACGAACTCAGTACACTCGCTTGGACATGTTTGCGGAAATCAGCTCTCTAAAGTTTATTATCAGTAACAAATTGCTCGTGTGGAAAAAAAAGCTGCAAATAACAAAGATTATACGTCATATTTCACGGCAGATAAACAGATAACTCGCTCGCGTCGCGGTCTCTGGCCGGGAGGGAACAGGAGGGGAAAAGACACAAAAGAGTGAGAGAAAGAAAGAAAAAATGTTAACAAAGCACCATGTATCCTTGCACGTACACAAGTTTTGAAAGTCGAAAAATATGGATCTATTTTTGTCAGTTTTCGAGTAAGGATGAAGTCAAAAACTTTTTACCCCGATTATTTTTTGAGCGTTTTTTTTTCTTCTTCTTCTCCCCAGGATAGCACGACAAATGTTCTGTCGAGTTTTTTCTCTTCTTTTTTGTATTGGAGTCGACTCGAAATTTATTGCGCCGCCCCAGTTGATCAATTAATTGGTTTTACGTGCTGATATGAGAGGAGAGGAAAGGGCACGAATCTCACCTGAGCACCCAAAGAGCTCTCTATGCCATCCTGTATAGTGGTCTCTCTCACTGTGAGCTCCCAGCTTTTTATTTACCATTTCAGTAGATTGGGATTCCTAAATGAACAGGCTCGAACGTAAACCATACTCACATACAGTGACTCTAATCAATTTTCGATTATTATTTTTGTTTTAAATTTTATCGCAGGTTTTATCATCTTGTGGAAATTATTCAAAGATACTCAAAATAATTAAATTTACAGTGCATCATTACGCGATACTTTGGTTAGGTTAGGACTTTTAATAAGCCCTTAGCGAAAGTTTGCAACAACTCAATTTACGTTTGCCGAATAAAACAGTGTGACCATTAAATAATTCTGACCATTCCATCTTTTTGACCAAACTGTTATCAAATGTCCTTTTTGGATATTTTAGTCCAATTGATAGGAGGACCATAAGTATAAATATTTATTGATATAATACTTGCGTGGCCGATAAATCAATCGTTTTTGAATTTGAATTAATTTTATCAACGAAACTTGTGGTTGCCAAACATCCAAAACTTGGCTGAGCGTATGATCCAAATAAAATTGTGACGATTTTCAACAGGGAAAAATAGTGTTGCAATGAGGTTTTTGCAAACTTTTGCAGCAGGTGACTGTAGAGTTGATTCTTGCATAGAAGCCTGTAAAAATGACGATGAGTACACTATAAAATCAACAAAATTACTCTCCGGATCGGGTTTAATGGCGGAGCTACGCAGGTTCGCAGGTATCATGGGAGACGCATGTCTAATTTGAGACATACCTATCTCTGTGTTTCCCTACAGAGAAAGTTCGACAGATTAGACAGGAATCTCCCATGATACATAAGTAGCTCGACCATTCCGATCTTGCCGTTACAGCTGTGCACTGGCGCAACCAGGATATCTTCCATCTCTCTCATTTCCCATTTGAATGTATGAGTAGGAAAAGGACAGAAGGAGGGGGTTTTATCCCTTTGTCCATCCTTGTCTAACATACTAGAGTCCCTTGATGGAAATATTGTATAGGGAGTACCGACACGAGCTCAACGAGCTGTGATTGGTCGTTGGTTTTAGGCTCTCACGGAGTCGAGCAGGAGTCGACGACATCGAAGGCTCCACACGAAAGGAGTCGATTCGTTGAGGAACGTATGGGAACGGACCGGAATGCCGGAAAATCCGCCAGTCCACCACTGGTCCACTATCGAACTTAACCTTCGAATGCGTTCACGCGGTCGACAAAATCGACTCCTGTCAAAATGCATAAAGCGTCGTGTCGGTACTCCCTATACAATAATTCCATCAAGGGACTCTATAACATACGATCCTTAATGGAGAAAAGAGAGAGATGAAGAAACTCTCGGTGCGCTACTGCAGCTGTGTTCCGAGTTTATTGCTGAATTATTTACTTTTTTGGTGTGATTTTCGCTGTTTTTTGCACGAGATTTGACCATTCATTTGCTCCAAGCAAAAGCTTGAAAGAATCCCATAGTCGCTTAAATTATTGGTCGTGGAACATGTTTACATTTCTGTGTTTGGACATAAACTGGCCTTTAAACATTTTGTACCTACCACTCATGATCATGATCACAAAAAAGTGAACTCACCGTAGTCAGGTTTTAAAAAAAACAATCTTATTGAAATTACGTCTAACCCACTTTGACAGCTAATAAGTCCAAAAAAAAGACAACGATCTTAAAAAAAGTATAGTTAATTCTTCGGTTTACTCTAAATAGTTACAAAAAAAAATGATTCTTAAGATCTAAATATTTCCTTTGAAGCTGCGTAAACAAATTGAAGAGTTCTTCGGTAAAAGGGGGTATAATGTGCTCGTGCGCAAAAGTCCTGATTTCAAATTGTTATTGCGTGAAACTCTGATGAGGAAAACTAGGGTTTCTTAATGGGGCTCTTGCAAACTTTTGCTGTGAGCAAATGAATAGTACATTCTGATGTAAAGCCCAGCGAAAATCTCGAAAATCACACGGAGAAAGTCTAAGATTCAGTATAATAAACTCACATAACTGATTTAACTGCATGTTCGTAATGGTGGTTCGACGCAGGTGTCATCGGAGATTCCTATGTCTATTATGTCATTTACTCTACGGGAACACAGAGATATGTCTCAATTTAGATGGGAATCTCCTATGATACCTATGCGTCGAACCGCCATTAAGCCCGATTGTGAGAGTGAATTTCGTGATTTTTTTAGTATGTACTCATCGTCATTTTTACAGGTTTTTATGCAAGAATCAACTCTTCAATCCCGTGAAGAAAAAGTTCGCAAGAGCCCGATTGTAATTGAAGAACCAATGAGACCAAACTTGACCTGTAACCCTGTGAATACCACCACCTTTATCAGCTGTTCATATACCTTCCGAATAAACTGACGTAATTTTGTGATACGACTTCTTTTTAAAAATCACAATTATAATGAGTTTGATGTTTTGTGATTGCAAAATAATTATTGGCTTGCTTTGTGCCTGCCTGGGTAAAAATCAAATCGATAGTTATATAGCTGCACCTGAGTGAATGCGTGTGTCACTTACGTTGGAAATTGAAGCTGTTTATTTCCGAAGGAGCTGTTGCAAGCTTCCTGTATACCAATGAAGTAATTGAAGTAATAAGTGTTGACATTTTTCATGAAACCCAGATAACGTATAACGATGGGTGACACTAAAGACTTTCCGATAAAATCCGCTCGTTAACGTAATAAAGGCTTTTAAACGCGCGACCGTAATGGCGTAATGGCTTCGTTACATGCAGCGCAGGTACCATGAGAAATTCTTTTCTTAGGATTGTCACTCTCTCCACAAAAATTCGTGCGCAACTTTGAAGCGTACTTATACACCTAATGTAAAGCGCAGGTTTTTTGTATTGTTTTTGTTTTTTTTTTGTTTTTTCACATGTTCAACGAACGGCTCTGACAAAAATTATTTATCTAAAACGTCGACGAAGACGTAACTAAAAGTTTTAAACGCTCAAACGGATCATACAGGGTGTAAAAAAAAAGGAGCAGCTCCGAATAACTCGAGTTTGGGTTCGAATTTCAAAAAAACGCTGAAACACGGGTTCCATTATTTTGAAGGGGACATCTTTTAGGGGGGTTGCCAAATTCCAGGCCCCCCCAGGGGAGCGGGTCCGGGGGCAACCGCCCCCCTAAATCACATTTCTCAAATGGCGACCCCTAATTTTTATTACATAACTTTGAAGAACATCAAATTCTAAGTATTTTGGCGCAAACTGCAGGTCGATATCGTTTTTCGTGTTCGAGATATCGAAAGTCAAAGTTCGATTTTGACCCATTTTCAAAAATTCATAACTCCCACTAAAAAAGACGGAATTTAAAAAACTATTAGCTTAAAATGCTCTACAAAACAAGTCCTTTTCAGAAAAAAATACAACTGTCCAGGAAATTTGAATTTTAGGCTCCGAAAAAAATATTCAACATTTTCGAAAATTTTGAATCGGCGATATTCTTGTAAAACGGCCAGAATCGACAATGTTGGCTTAAAACCTGTTGGCTGATTCCAAATGAGCGATGCAAAGCGCTTAAAAGCTCAAGAAAGTCTCAAAATCACCTTTAAAATGATCAAATTCAGTATTGAGAACACTGCTAAATTTAGAGTCAGGAAACACCTCTCTCTCGGGCTTTAATGGGGTTTTGGGGACTTTTGAGAGCTTTGCATCACTCATTTGGACTCAGCCAACAGGTTTTAAGCCAAAATTGTCGATTCTGGCCGTTTTACAAGAATATCGCCGATTCAAAATTTTCGAAAATGTTGAATATTTTTTTCGGAGCCTAAAATTCAAATTTCCTGGACAGTTGTATTTTTTTCTGAAAAGGACTTGTTTTGTAGAGCATTTTAAGCTAATAGTTTTTTAAATTCCGTCTTTTTTAGTGGGAGTTATGAATTTTTGAAAATGGGTCAAAATCGAACTTTGACTTTCGATATCTCGAACACGAAAAACGATATCGACCTGCAGTTTGCGCCAAAATGCTTAGAATTTGATGTTCTTCAAAGTTATGTAATAAAAATTAGGGGTCGCCATTTGAGAAATGTGATTTAGGGGGGCGGTGACCCCCGGACCCGCCCCCCTGGGGGGCCTGGAATTTGGCAACCCCCCTGAAAGATGCCCCCCTCAAAATAATGGAACCCGTGTTTCAGCGTTTTTTGAAATTCGAACCCAAACTCGAGTTATTCGGAGCTGCTCCTTTTTTTTTTTACACCCTGTATGCTCAGCCAAGCTTTGGATGTTTGGGAACCACAAGTTTCTTTGATAAAATTAAAGGCAACTATTGGCGTACCCGTTGGATTGAAGGGAGAAAGAGTTATACATGCATGAAAATTATATAATGTAAAATTAAAAAATTAAAAAAAATTAAATTTAATTAAATTAAATTTAAATCAAATTAAAAATTAATTATTAAATTATATAATTATATTGAAGCGCATCGAAAAGTCTCAAAATCCTCTCAAAAACTCAATCGCACGTAAAACAAAGTTCAAAGATGGCGGTCGAATAATTGTGTCTCACTGTGAGGGAGCCAGGAGCCTCACTTAATTGCAACTTGTTATGCTGAGAAAAAGGATTTATCATGATTTTTTGGTGACGTGCAAATTGCAATATGGCAACAATGTTATCCCTCCATTTAAACCTATGTAAAACAATCGATCTTCAGGAGGTGCAATTGCACCCCCAAAATATCGATACTTTTGCGTGGGTTCAAATGGCAAAAAGCATGGTTGCCAAATTGCACGAGCCACCACTGGACTGACATTCATCATTGATGCGTGCTGACGCTTTTCGCAATGATCCTGAATAGCAGGTGGATGTATTTTAGTTTTACCTCGTCGGGGGAAAAAGAAAATACCACAGTTATAACTACTTGAAAAAATACTTTGAAAACTCCAAAGCTACTGAAATTGAAGAGAAAACAAAAAACAAAAAACATTATTACGTACTATACCAGTCCATATTTGAAAAACTAGTCAATGCCAGCAAATCAAGTGGTTCAGTGCTGCATGAAATACTGCCCCCCCCTCCAGGTAAAACTTAGTAGTCATGCACTAGAGACAATTACATGAATTTAATGAGCAGTTAGTATTTTTAAAAGCTATTTTCAAGAAAACAATTGATGTTGAACTCACCAGCTTGTTTTCACAGAGTGGCTCAATATGTAGTTGCAAACTCCGTGAAAATCTTCACCAGCTCATTGAATGACTCTAGTGTGTTAGGGTTTGAAGAAAGGGATCCATAAAATGGGAATTTTATTTCTTGCAATACTGGCAACACTTTTACGGCACTTCTCAACTCCTTTCGTGCGATTTTTATCAAAACACGCGTTCCCAAGTGCTGATGAATAGTCTCGAGCGTCAGTTTCGAACAAGGATTTTTTTTTTCTTCCAAAGGGGACGATTCACTCTTTCGCCCTGCGATTTTTTATTTCCCTCCCGTCAGCTGTCGCTTCTTTACGAAGAGAGTGAAGTCATCACCTCTCTCAAGCTATAAGAAGAGATTGGAGGGGGGAAGGCACGGGCGTAGAGGGTGAGGGGGAGGAAAATGAGGGAGGGGGGAAGCGCGAAAAAGAAATAGGATCAGCGCAGCGACGAGAAAATGGCGAAAAGTTGTCACGAGACGAAAACTGAAATATAGGGCATTGGAACAAAAAGTGTCATTTGAATAAGCTTACGAGCACAATGAATTGTCAGGATGCTTTATTCTTAACAAGTTGCTTGTCGACTCACTCTCTCTCTCTCTCTCTCTTTCGCACACAAACACGCAAACACTCTCTTTCCTACTCACTCTTTTTCTCACATCCACTCACTCCTTCACCCACTCGCTCTCAGTCACTCACACAAGAAAGAACTCGCGGGAAACGCCTTTTCATGTTTCATGTATTCTACGCCTTACAGACACACGAACACCACCCGTCACACCAGCTTGTATACATGTGTGCATAACGTTTCGGGCATCGTATTTTGATACAGAGCCCCCTCTCCATAAGCGCTATAAACATTATACTTTACTTGTGAAGTTTTCTTTTGTCGTTGTATGATTTATTTCCCTTCAGATCCTGGTTTCATTTTCCTCTTCTCTCTTTTTTTTTTTTTTTTTTTTTTTTTAATTTTATTTTTCTCACGTGTTACTTGGAGTATGGGTATTTTTTTGTGACCCAGAATTTGTTTTTTCACACTTCCTTTGATGACTGCTCCCGTGTGGGTGAAATTAGATTACTTTTGGCGTACTTTCCTTCTCAGGAAAATGGACCCACAAAATAAGGTCATGCAGAGGGTAAAGTAAATATTTCAAATTATGACATGCTGTTTACTGTTATAATATGTTAGTAGAGTCTATTTTTATTTTTTTCTTTCATCTCTGACTCAAAGGATTCAGAGATCTTAACGTTGAAATGTCGAGCTCGTTTTAAAATCACCTGTGCAGGTTTCTAAGAACTTTCTAATCAATTTTACGCGTACGCTGGAAGATAAAAAGCTTTATCCAGCTTCGTCAAAGGCTCTGAATGTCGCAGATGTGTCAATAATGAACTGAATTTTTTCTGTTCTCAAAAAGTGGACTGGACAACAACAGGAAAAACGAAAAGCTGTAGCTGCTGCGTATAGCTCATTTATTTCTCGCTGTATCTCATTTTTAAGAGTATTTTCTTTATAAAACATTCAGGAAGAGCACTAGAAGAAGAACTGCTGGACGTAATGAGGGTCAGAGCCAGTGATGCTAGATGTACGTAAGGCTTCAGGCCGTGTATCTCTCATAAAAGTTAATGTAAAATTTGTCTTCTTAATCAGTGTTGCCATTATTACAAAAACCGTCGGAAAAATTACGGATTGTTACCCGAAATCTGGTAACACTGTTGTTTTGGCGTTTTCTCATAGACATGATTTTGTTATGGATAAGAAGAAATAGAGCATCTTAAGATTTGATTGAACGAATTACCTGGTATTATAATGTGGATAAAGGTACTACAAATTACATAAAAAGCAAGATTGAAGGCAGAGTTGGGCAAAAAATTATTCGGAGATTATTCGGTGCTTCAGGCAACGCCGAGTCAATCGAATTATTCGACGAATAATTCTACAATTGACCTATACCTTCCGCGTGTTTCTATTTTCTCAGCTCAGGTAGCAAACCCCGTTTTCAGTGTTGCCGTAGTCATTTCATTATTTCTGATTATTCGGTTGCCCAACTCTGATTGGAGGTAATGAACAGACTTCTTCACAATAATTGAAATTGAAAGGAGAATGAAATTAAAAGATATATTTTTAAGCTTTTAGAACGGTTAACCCACCAAGTACAAGTGCTTCTTACTCGTCCAGTATTAGAATGAATTCTCCACCAAAGCTGACTTAGCACACCTCAAGCCCGAAACCTCTCTGTCTTTTATTCTTGAGCTCGAAGTGCGAAGTCACCTGTATTATGCTGGAACAACTGTTGTTAACCTTAAACCTGGCAATACTGGTTAGTATACGTTTCGATAATGGAGCTATTGTAAACTTTTGCTACTTGCTTATTAATACTTGATGATGGGGTAAAACCCTGTATAAATAACGATTAGCGCACTAAAAATTTACGAAATCCACTCCCAAACTCATAATTCTTTCAAACGCGAGATTGTAATGGCGGCCGTCGCCGCCTAAATCTTATGGCAATTGTATGCTTCTTCTTCTTCTTGTGTGGTGTTGCGAGAACACCTCGTGAGGATGGAACTGATTGAGATAGAGAAACCCAATGTAATCGGCGGGCAACGACCGTCACTACGGTCTCGCGTTTGAAAGCATTTTATGAATTTGAGAGTGGATCTTGTGATTTTTTTTGTGTGCTAATCGTTATTTTTACAGGGTTTTACCCCATTATCAACTTTTCATATATGCCTGTAGCAAAAGTTTGCAACAGCTCAATTCAAACTCTTGAAAAAGCTCGAACTATTAAAAGTGCACGGTGCACTCCCTCTAATCGATAGTTAGCAGTTTAAATGGACGAAACACAGCGTTGCCAGATTGCACGTTACGCCCCCGCCGATAGGCATATTTATCGGTGAGAAGAGATAAAGTAGGTGACCCAAAGATGACCCGGCTCTTAAGGTGGCCCACCTCAGCTTATTTCAGTTAATTACATAAATTGACGATATATGGCGTTAGTGCTGAGTAGCAGGATGATATCGCTTCCCCCACTCCAAAAATCAAGAGCATATCGGGCAATTCAGTCGGCGCGGAACAGTGCAACGTCCATTTTCATTGGTCTTCAGCTAATTTTCACGGAAGTAAACAATCGTAAAAGCTAAGCCCTTAAATTGATTCCACCTTTGACTTTCAATTCATCATAATCATTAAAATTTCTGGTGAAACTAGGGTCTAGATTCCGTTTTTGAACGATGAAATAGCATTTGAATACTTATTACTGAAATTTAAAAGGGAATGTTCACTTTTAGGTTCATCAAAAATATTAGGGTTGGCCACCTTAGGCGCATGTTTTGCGCGCGAAACTCTACTTTTTTTCAAACTAAAGAAAGCCTCAAGAGGCAAATTTTAAAAAAAATGAAATTAACATATGATAGCCAACTGTCTAAATAGTAAATAGACATATTTAGTTTTTTTTTTTTTTTATCTCTCATGCTTCATACGTGCAAATTGGCCCCGAGCATAGGTATGGCCACCTTTGGGTCACTTACCTTATTTGGCTTCCTTCAAAACCTAACTAGGCCAAACTCACACTCGAAAATGAGTATATAGGAAACCGCGCCTAATTTACCGACGCGTCTAAAGTTTGGCAACTACGATGTTCCAGCCACATCTGCCCATATAAATCCTTTTGTTTTTGTCGTGCGAATGTCGTCACAGATGTTTCACCGGTGCGCGAGCCCGGTGTACTACGCTGGGACTGCGGGACGCAGAATAACTTCCAAGTCCCTCTATTTTACCACCTTCATCTTTTTCCCACTCACACACATCCTTTTGTCCTTCTTGTCCCCCTTTCTATATATTCCACTAGACTTTAAATAAAGCCGGGGGGAGGGGGGGCAGGGCGACCGAACGGCGCGACGGGCTTCGTAGGTTGCGTTGTGTATATAGGTATATATAAAGCCGAACGTTCAGGGTTTAAGGCCATAAACAATATGTTTCAGGCTTTCCCGTGCAAAGCTTCCACCGTTTATTAAAGTTTTCGCACCTTAACGCTTCTTCTTCTATCTCTTCTTTTGGTTTTACCGCAAGGAGGGCAAAGAAAAGTTTTTTTTTTCTTCTCCTTCACCGCACACACATGTATCGGCCTAACGCGGCGCAGGAAGATTCAAAATAAATTAGACTCGTGAGTAAGCAATACTAAGTTTATTCCCTCGGGTGATTTTGTGAACAACTGAACACACGTGTCACGCAATGCCTATATACTCCGCATAATCTATTCGCGAAGAAATTTTTTTCCAGATCAGCAAATACTTTTTCTTTCTTTGAGTCCTAAAGATTCCAATTTTCTACCATTTGCTTTTCTTTCCAGTCGGTGGGTTTTACAAGGTTTTCCTCTCTAAAGCAATGCAAACTTTGAACGAAATATCGATTAGATCAATATACTCTTTACGTTTTTTTAAGCGTGCCGTATATATACGGTACGCTTCTTGTTTTCATTTTCATATCTGATATATAGGTTGCATGGTTGCATGCCTTGCTAATGGCAAAATCTTGGCGGGAAAGGTTTGAAAAAATTAAAAACGCATTTTCTTAAAACTGGTTTCATTAATCGTTAAGTTATTGCTGCGATCCAGGAGGTCTCGGCGTCTATTTTCTTAAAATTGTAAAAGTTTTGATATTCCTGTTAATTTCATTAAGTTATTAAGCGTAGAACTTGAATTCCTTTAAACGGAAATTCTATACACGTGCAGCAACCTAAGTCATTTGTGCCAACCTATTAGTCGAAAATCCAAGGCAGGAGGGGGGTGGAAACATCCTCCACAGAAACCCTCTTTGCCCCTCGCCTTTGGGCTCCATCGGTCACTAGATTTCTTCACGGTGCATTAAGCTGTCGGGACTCGCAGGGTCTGAAGACTCATAAAAGTGTCAAAATCTGTTTGACGAGGGTATCGAAAAGAAGTGACGGCTAGGTATTGATGAAGAGCGGGAGGGGTATAGAAAAGAGAGGGGCTCAGCTCATTCATATCCTTAAGTAGACCTGTTTAGTGATGACGTCACGATCAGAACGGTTCCAAACAAATGCTCTACCTCGCTCACTCTCACGGATTTACCTATAAGAAATCAGATCCAAATTTTCGAACGCACTTTGGCTACTTATTAAAGAATATAAAAACTTTATATAAAACCTTTATGAAAGGCTGAAAACAATGATTATACAACGGGACGTTTCGGGGTGTCACGACCCCATCATCAACCTCAAAAAATAAAAAAATTAGAAAAGAAGAAGAAGAAAAAGATTTGCAACAGCCAAGGTACTTATATTTAACAGGTATGCTTCACTCGCTTCCCGCGTCATCTTCAGTGGCGCGCAGTTCAAAATCATCAGACAAGATGGCCGACAAAAGAAGAAAATAAAGCGACTCTTACTCGGGCGACTCCGAGTTTCGCCGACCTCACTCGCGTGGCATTCTTGGAGTCGCTCGAGTGAGTCGCTTTGTTTTCTTCTTTTGTCGGCCATCTTGGCTGATGATTTTGAACTGCGCGCCACTGAAGATGACGCGGGAAGCGAGTCGAGCTTACCTGTTAAATATAGGTACCGTGAAACTTACTATTATTTTATAGTGTTTTTTTTTTTTCTCTCGCTGATTTGATTATTTCTCTGTGAATTCTTTTACACCGACTTAATTGTCCAGCGTTTTCTTCTTTTGCCGGTCATCTTGGATTCTGCTTTAGATTTTCGCGCCACTGAAGATGCCGCGGGAAGCGAGTCGATCATACCTGTTAAGGTAATTCCAGGGTCGATTAGCTCCAACTGTGGACACCACGTCACGCTGCTCAAAAAGTCAACAGCTTTTCGCTTAATTTGACGAATTCATTCAAAAAAACACAAATTTGAGGAACGCCAGCACCAGCGAGCATACTTCAGGAAGATATCCTGAAAGTTTCAGGCTGAAACACTCAAGAACAAAGCCGAAAATTATGAAATTCGAAACTTCCCGTAAGCCGCAACGAGTGCGAGTGACGCAGATAGACGTATCACCACTCGCGCTCACTCTCACTCACTAAGCTTACGGCGAAACGAATTTCATGATTTACGGCTTTAATTTTAAACTAAGTTTGCTCATTTCGGGCTCAAAAAATCCATAAAAAAATTTCGCAGGTGCTGACGTTATTGGATTCTGCGTTTTATCCATGGTTTCAGTTTAAAACGCTTAAAACACGACTTTTTTCAAAAAGCGGCTAGTGGCGCTATCCATCGGATTGAAATCTGGAAAAGTTTCGCCTGGAATCACCTTAAATACAAGTACAAGCAGAGCCATAAGTCCTGCGTCGACGATTCGACGCAACCCGCACTACATGTATAAATTAACGCCCCCTTATCTCTCTTTTCTTTTGTTCTCTCAAGACCGAGAGAGGTTCGAGCTACGTGTAGTGCGGGTTGCGTCGAATCGTCGACGCAGGACTAATGGCTTTCATTACTACGCGATCATTGGACGTATCTTATGTGTGTTTCTGTGTGTTTCTGTGTGTTTCCAAGGATCCCGCAGCTTTGAACCCACTGTGCAGAGCACCCTGGGTACTTTATACTTTTTGGTACGTACACGAAAGTCAATGAGAGGCAAGGAGGTCGTCACTCGTCACTTTAAAATTATTATTTCTTAAGGGTTGATCTATTTTGAACGTGCCACCCTTTGCGCCCGCCGCGCTGTTGGATTTTGAGTGCCGTGAGCACTGAGCATAGGCATACGAGTGAATAATGGTGGACTGGTTGACGCGATGGCGTAGCGAGGGAAGGGAAGGGAGGGGGAGACGACACCATCCAACAAGCGCCGAGCGGTGAGCGGTGAGTAGATGATGTTTTGAATGCGGAAGTAGAGTCGCCTTGTGTTTTGACGTCGTTGCCGATTCGGACCGTTTCACAGTGGTCTAATTTCGTCAAAAAAGTGGTCCAAAATATGAAAGAAAATTTCTCATCAAATCGATCATTTTATTAACCCTTAACTGCGCCGTGGCACCCCTGAGGCACAAAATATATTTCCTCCATTTTGAACTCTTAAAGTTAAAATATCATTTTTTTTCCGCGTCGTCACCCCTCCGGCACATATCGAGGAAAAGTTTCGATTTTTCACCGAAGCCTGAAAAAGCAAGGCCCACGTTGGGCGCCATCTGAGCATTAGAAAACATATTTAACCGTTTGACCTTGATTTTCTCCCTATACTGACCCATGTTAAATTGAGTACTTTGCAGATCTCTTTGGCGCAAGAATTAATGCTAGGAATTTTTCACTATTTTTCCCTTTCATTTTGAGTCAAAATCAATTGAAAAATCATGTTTTCGAACGAAAAAAAATCGTGCAGTAAAGGGTTAACTTTCAATACTGATTTCAACCACAGATAACTCTTTTAATAAGTTGTTTAAACCTAGAAACGTCACTGGAAAGTTTTAAATCAAGCTTAAAGGGCCGTAAACGATGATTTTTGATCAACTTATTTTTCCACTGCTTTTTTTCCAATTTTTTGTTTTGATTTTAGACCATTGTGCGTTCCCAACAGAGACAAATAGAGATCCAGCACAAAACTCGTGACTGGTGTCCTTTTTCTACACAGAGAAACATGTTCCTGTTAATTTAACCGGAATTCCGTTTAGGAAAGTATTAAACAGAATTTTTTGTCAAGAGGAACCGGATTTCCCGTTAAATTATCTAGGATGCTGCAGTTACTCTTTCCGAAATGAGGCTCTTGCAAACTTTTGCTATAAGCAAATAAATAGTCCAATATTATGTAAAGACCAGCAAAAATCACGAAAATCACACTAAGAAAATCTAAAATTTAGTAATACTGACTAAAATTTAGTAAAACTCAAATATCTGCTATAATGGCAAGATGGTAATGGCGGTTCGACGCAGGTATCATGGGAGATTCCGGTCTATTATGTCACTTTCTCTACGGAGACACAGAGATACGTATCTCAATTTAGATAGGAATCTCCCATATGATACCTGCGTCTCTCCGCCATTAAACCTAATTCTGAGAGTGAATTTCGTGATTTTTTAGTGTACTCATCGTCAGTTTTACAGGTTTTCATGCACGAATCAACTCTTCAATCCCCTATACAGCAAAAGCTTGCAAGAGCCCCATTCATACTACACGCCTCATTTTTTAGACTAGGTAGGCAACATGCAATGCTTATCACAATAAATTCAAGCATTGCATGTGGCCTGTCTGAGCCAAAATTTAAGGAGTCAACTGACACTTAAGACCCAGGACAGCAATCATAGAATTTGGACTTATTCAAGGTGTGACACTGTTAATAAGTCGGTTGATCTCTCATTGTTCTAAAAACCGATTTATTTCAAAACTCAATGGCACTACATCTTAAACCGTTGCATTTTGACCTTCTAATCTTTCAATAGACATGTCTGCAAAGGCTGCAAATTCAAATCATTGAAAAAGTTGAAATCATTGAGTATATTGCCGTGAACTCCCTTAGAACTCGACATTTTTTGAATGGGTTTTAATGGACAAAAAACAAGGTTGTCAAATTGTAAAAGTTTCTATTGCCGTGAATTTAATGGCTTGCAGCCAAACAGTTTAATGTTTCAAAATACAAAATACAACACGCTGCTAATGCAAATCCTTGGAAAAGTTGAAAGCATTGGGTGTTACAGTTAACACTCTTAGAACTATACATTTTATTTTTTTTTTTTGCATGGGTTTAAATGGAAACAACATAACGTTGCCAAATCGTCATTCATGTGACATGACGTTTAGACGTAAGTCGGAAATTCGACAAATTGGCTTTTCCATTGATTCCCTTGTAAAAGGCTACGCTCCTCAGGCGAAAATGGTCCATACAGGTGCATAGGTTCCATAAAAAATTACATATACAGAAGATGGATATGTATGGATCTGCAAAAATATCAACACATATACTCAAACGATATCCATATACATATTCACGCATCGTGCACGGAAAAAAAACTACGGTGAAATTAACCATACGATAGCTGATTTTGGCACCTGCTAGATGTTATGGCAATGTTAACCAAAAGTATACTATGTTTTGACTAGGTACTAGGTGATGTTACCTGATTGCATGTCGAATTTACTCAAAGTATCGGTAAATGTACCATACTTCTGGTCAAGTTTACCATAACATCTAGCAGGTGCCAAAATCAGCTATCGTATGGTTAATTTCACTAATCTTTTTTTTCCGTGTGATAGCGTTTGTAATTCGCGTGCCGACGTCAACAATCTCAGCGGTGCTTATCACCAGTTTTTCTCTTCGGAGGGAACTGTTGAGTGAATTGTCTTTTCTGAATGATGTGGTCTTTGTTTACTTGTTTTCCAGTCTTCGCCTGGCATTCATAGCGGCGACTCACTGTTTTAATGTTTTGCGTATATTTTTAATTTTTTGTGGTTGATTGGTTTGTTACCAGCCCGAAACGTCCCATTTCTACATATTTTGCAGTCGTGTTCCCGGAACCAACTTGTTTTCTATATTATTTTGGGCCGAGTTAATATTCTTATTCATATACCTATTCATATAGATCCATAATATCCATATTATGTATAGGGAGTAGGCTATGGCCCTTATGGACTCGTATGTTTTTTGCCAGGCTTTCGATCTGTGATGTCAAAAATTCCAAATGCTCAGTAAAGCTTTCAAGTTTTAACCGAAAACATATTGCGGAGTTAGTCATTAAAGTTAAGGAGCCAGTCCAAAGGCGGGTCCAGCAATTTGGCAACTGTGTAATATTTCCATTTGAATGCATGAGAAACAGTCGATTAGTAAGAGGACCACTGCCCTCTCAATAATCGATTGTTTCTCATACGTTCAAATGGGATGAATTCATGGTTGCAAAATTGCTGGATCCGCCCATGAGCCAGTCAATTTTGTTTTCGCTCTCCTGAAAAGTTGCAAAAATCGATGTACGCCTAGATACATCAAATCAGACGGACGACGAAATTGCAAACTTTCCTACTGTCATGAATTTAATGGCTTTATACATTTCTCGTCAATGCGTGTATTCTTGAATATACCGATATATGGCATCGCAAATAAAATCAGCTCACTATGAAACCCCGAGCTGGATAGATAAAAGGAAATGTTCTATGATTTCGCGCGAGAGTGTAGATTTGCAGATTCATCAGAAGAAATTCACAACGACAAGAGAGCCAAGCTCATCAGGACTGGATGTTCTATTGTTTCGTTTGCTCCGAGATCATAACGTTACTATATGCATGGAAATTTCTAAGGGATGCTCCAGCTCAATTTTCTCGTCTCTAGATCTGTGAAACGTTCTCACGAGGACAAGGAGGAGAAGAAGAAGAAGAAATAGAAGGAGGGGGAAAAAAAACACGTTCGTTTCCTCGTATACATTTTATATGCAGACATCTCCTGTTGTACGAGTGAAAATCGTTTCCCTCCTTTTTTTAATTTATCTGTCACTTCCGCGTTTTGCCTTCGTAACGTTTTCCCGTGATGAAAAACGCGCCCACGGCCCACGGTGTCGTTTGCGGTATGTGTCGCTATCTACAGCACCGGTTAAGTTTAAAAAAAAAAAAAAAAAAAAAAAAAAAAAAAAAAAAAAAAATCAACCTGAACCAGAATAATGGCAAGCACGTAACTTGTGGTAACACATCACACCGTAGCCCGCACAATGGACTAGTTTTATTGGTTTTCCAGAACTTTTTTAGAAATCGCTCACGGAAAAAAAAAACTACTGTGAAAATAACCATACGGATACCTGATTTTGGTACCTGCTAGATGTTATGGTAATGTTAACCAGAAGTATGCTATGTTTTGACTAGGTACTAGGTGATGTTACCTAATTGCATGTCGAATTTACTCAAAGTATCGGTAAATGTACCATATTTCTGGTCAAGTTTACCATAACATCTAGCAGGTGCCAAAATCAGGTATTCGTATGGTTATTTCCACTAATCTTTTTTTTTACGTGCTGGACCAAGATTGATTGCGATTTGAAAAGGCATATCAGAATAAAAATTTAATGCAAAGAACAATACTCAAAATGAGCCATTTTGGCTCCGAGGAATTTGTTTTGGATTAATCCTCCAATGGATAGAACATCATTTCACGGTTCTAAAGCTGGGTTTACTTTTGTCCTAGCCATTCTATGAGCGGCGGGGTAGGGCCGAGGGCGAGGCTGGAGGGGTCAAAGTCGAAACCTATTTTCATCCATAACTTCTCATCAAATTAAGCTACGACACTCAATCTTATAACAAAATGTTCAACTTAAAAAGAGCCTTTTTTATGTATGACATATTGTACTTATCTCAATTTTAGAAGTAAAAATTGAAATTTTTCATTTTTACAAACCTACAAATTTTAAAACTTGCATTTCTTAAAGAGGAATACCATCTTTGAGTTTTTTTAAAAAAACCCTTCCAAAAGAAAGCCTTTTTTTTGTTTTTTCAAATGGCGTAAAGTTCATTTGTCGGCAATGAATAGCCTCGGAGATGCGAACGGTCAAAGTTGGCGAGGTTCTTGAATTCTTGAAAGGTGCGCGCTCCCAGCTGGTACGTTCGTATTTGCTCGTCCACGAACGTACGTATAGTTGCAAAAGTTGAAAGCCGGGTTCTGCACGCCGTCAAAATTATTTATTTGGGGGTGAAGAAGTGTGTTCTGGGTAACTGAGGAGCTTGGAGCTTGACGAAAATCGGTATGCAGCGTTGCCACGTATCCAAACTCAAGCAAGTTTATATGTAGAGGTATAAACATGAAGTTAAATGGAAAACCCGGAATTTACTCGATGCAATTCGGCAATACTGCAGGAAATATTTATATTCCATCTTGAGGCCTTGTTTTTCGGCCAAGTAGAACCATAGGCTGTTGAGAAATGCGTTGATCCATACCCATGATATTGTCTGTCTCTCTCTCAGCCCATTTAAACGCATGTGCTAGAAAAGGATGGAAATAGGGGCTGTCACGTGACTTCAGCCCCTCTTTCTGTCCTTTTCTATCACATGCAGTCAAATGGGATAAGAGAAAGAAAGACGATATTCTGGCTACGGCTATGCGTTCATCCCCTGCTTGCTTCTTATTCAAGTTTTTCAAAATACGATTTTTTTTTATAAACCTTATTTTTTTAATATATTTCTATGGTTTCAGAGGAACGCGTTACTGAAGCAGAAAATACTTGTTTTTCGGAAAAAAATACACGAAGTAATTAAATGAGAAAGGAAACAAAAAAACAAAACAAAAATTTCACAAAAACAAAATGTCTCATCCCTCAACATCCTGAAGCCTGATGAAATTAAAAGAAATCGATAAGTAACAGTAGGCAGTCCTTCAATAACATGATCCTCGAAAATACCTTATTGCATGGAGTTCAAGACCTGCATTGAGTTTGGTTTTGTTCTTTGGGAACAAGTTCCAAAAAAACAAAAACAAAAAAAAATCAAAGAGAAAAGGCTCACGAAAGATTTTTCTCAGAGGGAAAAGCGTGGAGAGCAGAAAATTATATGTTTCGGAAAAAAGACACGAAGTAATAAAAGGAGAAAGGAAACAAAAACAAAAAAAAAAAACAAAAACAAAAAAAAAAGCAAAAAACAAAACAAAACGTCTCATCGCTTATTCAAACTTTTTCAGGCGCGCGGGCCAAGGGAGGATTGGCTCGGAGCAGGAGTGAGGGAAAAAGGGCTGCCATGCAAAGGGCTTGAGGTTAATGAAGTTCCTTTAAAAAAGTTCGCCCGCGCGCTGCTGCAACGAATTTATTCACTTCGCGAGATGATAGTAAGTGCCAAGTATGGCGAAAGTTGTGAATAGTTGCTACATTTTTTTCGCTTTTCAAAAAGTATATTTGCTTCTGCGAGACCGCTCGCTTGCTCTTGCTAGCCCCTTCTCACCCCCCGCAACCCCGCTTTGTTGCCATCGGCAATAGTCACGCTAGAACATAACGCGTTCGGAAGTTATGATTTTCTGCGGTCTCAACTATTTCAGCTCTATTTTCATCGATAGAGTGAATGTGACTCTCTCTCTCACCACTGCTTTCACTGGTCCAATCACTACTTTTGGAACAACAGCTGAAATCTTGCTGACTCGGCTTAAAATCAGTGCTGAAATGGTATCCATGTAAATAGGAAATAGAAAGGGAACACGTTCGTATGTATGCAACGAGCTATAGCGCGATAGAGGGGGTCATACTTGTTCTAAGTCCTATCTCAAAATGTGACAGCATAGGCGATCTGAATCTGGTTTGTTTGTCTCACTATTTTTTTATTCTTAAATCAAAAATTGTAATTAATCCAGTAGAAATTGGTTTTAAACAAAAGTGCGATTATTTTAGAGTGACTTTCTAGACACAGAATCCGAATACAACTAACTAGGTGAGAAAATTGTGCATACCTCCGTTATACTTATGTCAGTTTCTGTATGTTGCAAATCCTTCCAGAAGAAACAGTCCTATCGATTTCTGTGATCAGATACCAGAGTTGGGCAAATGGGGATGATAATCGATTACCCGATTACCGAGTAGACGTAATCGTCGTTTTCTCGGAGGGTGATTTAATGGTAATCAGG
The DNA here is from genome assembly GCA_011764245.1 of Trialeurodes vaporariorum. Taxonomy (NCBI): domain Eukaryota; kingdom Metazoa; phylum Arthropoda; class Insecta; order Hemiptera; family Aleyrodidae; genus Trialeurodes; species Trialeurodes vaporariorum. Next base: position 64,240,235 of record VMOF01000220.1, read on the forward strand.
GCTGATTTTTTACAAGCCACCCATCATATTAGTTGGAGAAAAATTAGATCTAATCGAAAAGACCCTAAAGTTTACTATCAATCAGTGAAGGATACATTTAATTTTTACGATTACCGATTACCCGGTAATCGTGTTTACACTCCTATTTGCCCAACTCTGTCAGATACCCACCCTGAAACACTTGCTCTTTCGTTTATAACCATTTTCAAATGTTTGTGTCACATTTTTTTTTTTTAAAAAAAACTCAAAGGTTTAAAAATGTGAGGCAGAGAAATCGAGCTTGTGTGAAAATGTCCATAAGAGATTTCAATCACGTCCCACAAATTCTCTCTATCGCTGTATCTCGCATTGCATGTGGGTTCGCACAATAATTTAAGTGGTACGCAGAGATGGCTTCCCCAAAAGCCTCCAAAGGTTATCTTGTAATAGAAGCTTTACTGTCACCGATTTTTCCGACGGCACTCGTTGACCTTGAATGGTCTGGAAAAGATTATGTTTGAAAGGATGTATCAACTTCTGTACTTTGTTTCAGAAGTGTAGGCGCAGATCACCGATCATCTCTGGCGAATTATTTTCACTCCTTCAAATCAAAACAAAACTAGCCTGCAAATTCAACCTTAATTGTTTTTCAACGAAAAACGAACGCTTTAATAAAAATTCATTCGTTTTTATGTTGTTATACGAGGAAATTGGAAAATTCCAAAGATTATCGGCCCAGGTGCGCCTACACTTCTGGAACGACTTCTAACCTTTTCGTTAAACCGCAACATCATCGACCACTGAACAGTGAGCAGCGCTGCCATTGGCTTATTTTGAATATTCGCGAGCCGACTTATTTTAGAAAGGTCGACCATAAAGAGTTTAAATATGTCATTGATGTTTCTTTTAGAAAGTAATTATTATTATTTTATGTGCCCACAGTCTATCATAATACATGATAAGTACATACAGCTAATGGCCCAAATAATGCTGCTGCTATCGGACTCCTTCTTATTCTCACAGTTAACCGGCTTATTTTGAATCTTCGCGGCTTATTTTATATGTTTCGCGGGCCAGCTTATTTGAGCAAGGTCAACGAAAGGAATATGTTTGTACAAAGCCTTATTCTATGGCAGTGACGCTTCTATTACAAAGTAATCTTTATTCTATGCCCCAAGAGTTGTGATCGCCAGCTTAAATCAGTGCTGAAATGGATCCATGCAAATAAGAATAAATATAGAAAGGTCATACTTTCGCACGTATGTATTCGCGACAAAATTTACTTGGTGGCTTAGGTGGATTCCCAAAGATCTGTTATCACACGTGTCCACAGCGAAAACTTTCTGCGGGCGGTCGTCCCCAGAGCTCTCTTCGTCGTCAATTAGAACAACCCAACCAACCGGCCGAAGGTCAACGAACGACCCGACTTTTTACTTACACGCGTTCTTGTGGGGGAAAATTGAGCATAGTTTTTTTTTTTTTTTTTTTCCCGTTGCTTTATTTTCCAGATGGATCTTCGGAATTGTATGTTTATGAGCTCAGAGCAACCTTAACTACCAATCTCACCTTTCACGTCGTTTTCTTCTTCTTTTTATCTTATTCAGGGAAATTTATTTTTCTCACTATCGATCGTATTGATTATACAGGGTGTTCCAGCATCAGATCAGATCAGAGGCAGTGAAACGGCTGACTTCAGACTTCTCGAAATTTAAGACAGACAGGTTTTGAACTTGAGGTATGAAGCAATACCATTTCATAACAACGCTATTGGACCATGGTGCATCGTCCTTTATACGAAATGTGCCCGGGAGAGAAAAGGGGATTTTTGATAGCCCCACGCTGTGTCAACGATTAAAAGCCCACCAGAAAGACAGGTCTGCTCGTAAGTTTGTTCTCCCCTTTAAAAACACAATGGCAGTGTCCCAGAAGAGCAGAGGGGACGTTTTGAGAGCCCTGCGTCTTGTCAGCTATTTAAAGCCCACCAAAAAGACAGGTCTGCTCGTAAGTCTGTTTTCCCATTTAAAATTACATTGGCGGTGCCCCGGAAGAGCAGAGGGGACGTTTTGAGAGCCCTGCGTCTTGTCAGCTATTTAAAGCCCACCAAAAAGACATGTCTGCTCGTAAGTCTGTTTTCCCATTTAAAATTACATTGGCGGTGCCCCGGAAGAGCAGAGGGGACGTTTTGAGAGCCCTGCGCTTTGTCACTGATTCAAAGTCCACCAAAAAGACAGGTCTGCTCGTAAGTCTGTTTTCCCATTTAAAATTACGTTGGTGGTGCCCCGGAAGAGCAGAGGGGACGTTTTGAGAGCCCTGCGCCTCGTCACTGATTCAAAGCCCACCAAAAAGACAGGTCTGCTCGTAAGTCTGTTTCCCCATTTATATTTACATAAGCGATGCCCCGGATGAGCAGAGGGGACGTTTTGAGAGCCCTGCGCCTCGTCACTGATTCAAAGCCCACCCAAAACACTGGTCTGCTCGTAAGTCTGTTTTCCCATTTAAAATTACATTGACGGTGCCCCGGAAGAGCAGAGGGGACGTTTTGAGAGCCCTGCGCTTTGTCACTGATTCAAAGCCCACAAAAAAGACAGGTCTGCTCGTAAGTCTGTTTTCCCCATTTAAAATTACATTGGCGGTGCCCCGGAAGAGCAGAGGAGACGTTTTGAGAGCCCTGCGCCTTGTCACTGATTCAAAGCCCACAAAAAAGACAGGTCTGCTCGTAAGTCTCTTTTCTCATTTAAAATTACATTGGCGGTGCCCCGGAAGAGCAGAGGGGACGTTTTGAGAGCTCTGCGCCTTGTCAGCTATTTAAAGCCCACCAAAAAGACAGGTCTGCTCGTAAGTCTGTTTTCCCATTTAAAATTACATTGGCGGTGCCCCGGAAGAGCAAGCGGGTCCTGATGACCCCCCAGTCACCTTCTCTAATTATAGGGGGGCCCCCGAAATGCATCTTGCCCTGGGGCCATCTAAGCTGTAACTATGCGGCCCTATGGTAGTCTTTCAAAACGATTAAATGTATTTTAGAAAAGATCGAATCTTTCGTCGGATTTCTTTGAATATTTCAAGGTGAAATCTAAAGTTATGAAAAAGTCTATTGTTTGCTTCTTGTTTCTTTCAAAGCCAAAAATCACTTTTGGTTTTATCAAACACAGTATACTTTTCAATCAATCTCGTATGTTGTTCTATTCACTCTTATCCATGCTTACCTATGTCAATGAGAAAACGCTAAAACATTTTCTGTAAATCTGGTTAGGTCTTTTTGGAACCAGCCCCCCCTTCCCCCCTCCCCCCGGTAACATGCGCTTCTCAAATATCTTTGTCTCTCGCGGTGATTTGGCAGCGACATAGTCGTAGCCAGGATATTGTCTTTCTCTCTCTTATCCTATTTAAACGAATGTGTTAGAAAAGGACAGAACCAGGGGCTGAAGTCACGTGACAGCCCCTGTATCCATCCTTTTCTAACACATGCGTTTAAATGGGCTAAGAGAGAGAAAGACAATAACCTGGCTACGGCTATAGTCACCGATGTCGGTGAATGGTCTCTGGGGTAAATCGTCATGACACCGGCCTTTATTTTACTTGCAGTAGGATTGTTTATTTGATTTTGATATCTTTCCAACCTTCATATACCCAAAATCCTGCCAGAGAAGATTAACCACTACCGTTTACTGTTAAGATAATTCAATTTAATGATGCATTTACCAAAATTTATATTAATGGTACCTTTGAAAAAGCCCGAAATGAACAACTGCCAAGAAGAAAACTCAGGATACCGCAGAAGTTTTAAGCCAATTGTGAACGCATGAACTGATTTTATAGGGCTCGGATGCCTCAGGGTCGGCACAAAGGCACAAACGGTAGCAAATAAGAAAATATGTTAAGCAGTCTTGGATCCTTAGTATCAAACTTCAATAAAAGTCATTTGTTGCGAGTAAAAGTAGTTGGAAGTCGCGCGAGAAGTTTTCAGATTATGCTTTATAATTACTGTTGGTTAAACGTATAGAGGGGGGTTTAAATTTTATCCGACCAAAAATGAATTTATACAAACTATTATCAAGAGCTTTAGCTTTCTCACTTTGTGGTTTTACGCTTCGAGTATTCTAATGTTTTCACGCTGTTTTCACTCAAAGTATATAAAAGTTGGGTTAATGGCGCTCCGCTGGGTAATTCCCTCGGTCAATTATACATATCAACCTGCCGAACACCGCGCGCATCCGGGAAAATCTGTTTGCCAAGCAGTACCAGTATGGTTTGTGCACAGTCGTGTAAATAGAGAGCATTGATTTACTTGTATGTTGTGTTGTGTTGTGCATGCTTTGCTCCACTGTACAGTGGTGTGCTCTATGTATATTTTCAGAAAAGTAAAAGTATAACCAAAGACATTATATCATATAGACGAAGTGAATCCTATACCATAACATTGAGCTGGGTGAGGCAAACTTAGCGTACAAACTTATCGTAAAAATCCTCAGAATAATGTTCAATAAGCCTTATAACCATCCCTGTAAAGATTTGTTTATTAAAAATGCATTATTTACTTTACCATCATTATTCATCTGGGAAACTCTGAAATTTGCAATAGAATTTAATTTACTAATGCCTTCAGGTCTTGCCAATTCATTCAGGCACATCTACTTTAAACCTGGGACAAGTAGACTATGTGTCACAGATCAGAACATCGAATTCGCATCCATAAAAGTATTTAATTCTCTTCCACCATCCATAAAAACATTGTTTAAAAATGCTGATTTAAATTCCTTTTTCGTAAATCTTAAAAATTTTCTCTTGGCTAAAGCCTTTTACTGTCTCCCTTAATTTTTTGAGAGCACTATGTAGTTTAGTTTAGTCTTGTCCATCCTTTATTCCTTGTACATCTACTTTATTCCCTGTATCATAGTTTATTATCTCTTTGACCTGTACCATAGCTCCCTTAAGGGTGGCTCCTGTATTAATTTAATTAAATAAATAAATAAATACACTACAATAGGCAGACGGGCGAGTCCATTGTTCGAAATTAGGGGAGGAACCTTCAACTAGTGACAAACAAACGAACATAACCTCTTAATCCAAACTTACTACTGTGTAAAAATCGAGATCGAAGATGGATGAAACACTATTAAATCACCATCATTTGGACAACGCCAATTAATTAGCGGAATTTCCAGCGATTTGAGGAAAGATTACAGATCAGAGTATTTTATTCGTGCATTACCGTCATGCACTGAATTCGTCTTTTCTCAACCGGTGGAATCATCGATGAATTGAATAATGTCATTAATTATACGCAAAACGGCGCATCTATACCAACTTATCAAATAACATTCGTTACTTAGCAATAAATTAACTGCGTTGCATGAGCATGAGGTCATCATTTTGATCTTAATGAAACGAGGATTTTGACCACCGAGACTCCTTATTATCCGCGGAGTGTATTGGAGATGGTCCATATTCAATGGCATTGTGGGATCATGTTTGTATAGTATGTAATGGGTCTGTTGCAAACTTTTGCTGCAGCGCTATAGAGTGATCAATCTCATGTAAAATCGCGCGAAAAGTCCATTGGTAGCAGCAGAAAGTCATAAAATGCAATAAAAAACTCACAAGACGCATTTAACTGAAATCCAAGATGGCGGTAAAATATCGAGCAACCTGTATGCAAGCACCATGAACATCCAAGATGGCCAACCTCACATCATAGATCACAACCAATCACAACGCAAACAAACTCATAACCTCCGATGCTGTGAAGTTGTTAACGTTGGCCATCATGGATGTTTGTACGGTGCGTGCACACATGTTGCTCGATATTTTACAGCCATCTTTGATTTCAGTTAAACGCCTCTTGTGAGTTTAATACTGCATTTTATGAATTTCTGACCATCAATGTACTTTTCACGTGATTTTACTTAAGATTTAACACTCTATATCGCTGTAGCAAATGTTTGCAACAAGTGGCGTTGCGTGTAATCTGGCAACAATGCAACTGCTCCATTTAAACTGATTAAATATATCGAATTTTCCTTGTGCACTGTGCACCCCCTGAATTCGATCTTTTACACAAGTTTAAATGGATAGAATACATTGTTGCCAAATTACACGCGACGCCACTGTTTGCAACAGACCCATTACTGCGCAGAAGTATGAATCAGCTGAGATCTGCATACTGGGGACGCTGCCCAGTAGTTCGAGACGGAAAGAAAATGGCAACAACACAGCAGTGGCGGCTCGTGCAATGTGGCAACAACGTAATTTCTCCATTTAAACCTATGTAAAACAATCGATCTTCAGGAGGCGCAATTACAACCCCAGAATATCGATACTTTTGCATAGGTTTTAATGACAAATGAGCGTGGTTGCCAAATTGCACGAGCCGCCACTGGCAAAACAGTGAAAAAAGTAATGCAAAATCATCGTTTCTGACCTTGTAGGCTTAATTTAAAACTTTCCTGAGACATTTCTAGGTATAGATAGATATTGTTACCGATAGTTTAGACATGAAAAATTGATGACACAAATTTACATTCAGATTTTTGGCCACTTTCTGAAACCCTCAGACCACTGAGCACTGCATCTGATAGTCTGCGCTGAACCCCCCCCCCCCCCCCCCACGTATTCATTGCGGCCTGGTAAATTATGTAATAAAAAAATGAACTTCCGCCGTATGAAAAATTGAGCGCTGCGCTGGTGACTCAGACCCCTTTATTCAGGTCCCGGGGGAGAGGTGAAAAGGGGAGGGTGGAACAATATCGATGCGCTAAAAATCCTTGGTCTCTTCAAAAAAAAAATTAGAAACACTGGAAAATTAAAACTTTGGCATTTTTATCGCTCTTAGCGAGGTTCCATATCCGATGAATAATATCGATACTCTGGGATTGCTAGATTATGTAAGTATGTAAGTACAGCGCACTCGTCAATATATAAATAGATTTCAAAATCAAATCCATTTTTCTGTGCATTTTAAGTTAAATAACTTTATTTATCTGTTAATGATGATCATAAAAAAAAAAAAAAAAAAAAAAAAAAAAAAAAAAAAAAAAAAAAAAAAAAAAAAAAAATTATGACCCCATGACCTCTCTAGCTGCAAAAGAACTTGAGTTATGTGTAGGTACCCAAAGTTTAAAAAACATACATTTTCAGAAGAGCAGTTTAAAATACATTTGATTTTTTTTTAAACAAAGATATTATTTTCTATATAGTTTCTGTACTCGAAGGTTCTGCGTACTCCATTGTTATGAATAAAAATGATCCTTGAAATATGCTGAACAAAAAATAAAAAAATGAAAGAGGGGAAAAATTACTTACAACCTCCCCTTATCAATTTGGATCCGCAATTAATGTGAATGAAAAACTGCAATTGTATGAGGCCGCAGAAACTAATATACTCGGCAAAAAATATGCTTATTCTTCCCATTTGAATGTATGATAAACAATCAAATCTTGAAAAAGCTACAGCCCCGTATGACTAATCGATTATTTCTCATGCAATCAAATGGGGGAAAAATACACTGTTGCTAGATGACTGGATCCGCCAATGCTCGGGCGGGAAAAGCAAAGGGTTAAACGCCTAAACGGCCCGGAGTCAACCGAAGGTTGTCATGGAGCAAATACTAAGGCTTTGCGCGACTTCATCAAGTCATTTTATACTTTTCCACGAGAAAATCGATTTCTCACTCTCCAGTATTCCCCGGCTGCAAAAGTCGATTGTTTAACGAAAAATGGTGAAAAGATTCGGCTGAGACGTTTCTGGGAGTTTTCTAGAAAACACAGAAAGGAGTCTCCGGGGACAGGAGTCATCCATTCATTCAGGCTTCGAAGTCGCGCTGGTGCCGCATTTTTCGGGTTCACGGTGCAGACCGCTCCTTTGATTCAATGCAAAGAGCACGGATTTAAATCCGACATCTTGAGGCACCGCCCGAGCCGAGCCGCAAAGATCAAGACGAATGTGGCAAGTAAATTTCAATTTGTGAAATGCGCCATTGATAGTTTTCCAAGGGATGCTCGCGATGTGAATCTCGCGCGTTCGTTCATGGCGCGAGGGACCAAATCTGCAGGTTGTCAGTTTTCGTTCGATTTCGCAGTGAGCAACAGCATCTTCACGCCGCGCCGTCCGAAGACTCGAATTTCATGTCTGCAATCCTTTTACGAGGGTCGTTTTAAAGTATCATTTTTTTAAAATTATTATAACCGCAGAGAAAATCTAGAAACAGTGTTAAACGCGCCGTATTCTCGGCTTCAAGACCCTTAGCTTGGATTTTCGTTATCTTTAAAATTAAACAAATTGTGCCGATTCTACCGCGACTATTTCCCGTCACAGTGGGCCCAAAGTTTTACGCAAAGGTATCGTTTTTCAGACATGGGAAATCAATATTGTAAAAGAGAACAAAAATGAGGTAAAAAAAAAAAAATTGTCAAAACATGTGATAAAATGGCATACATTTTTATTTTCCTGCTTCACTTAGACATTTTTGATACATTTTACTCCAGTTTCCTTATTCCATCTGAAAAGAGCTCTTAATCCTGGTTTAAGATCCAAATGTTATTGATGTTCTTTTCTGATGGAATAAGGAAACTGGTGT
>VMOF01000220.1:64249286-64276873 GCA_011764245.1 Trialeurodes vaporariorum
TTTGAATTCCTACATGAATGAAGAACGAGACGCAAGGTTTTGTAGTTTTGGATGGCCCGGCGGCCACCAAAACTCACTCCACGTACGAACTAATACTTAAATCAGAGTTTCATCCCTAAATGGGATGAAACACACAAAACTTACTCACATTTTGAGAGGAACGGAGACGGAGACGCACGCGTAGTCTTAGCGAATCTTACTTGACTGACTGCCGCAAGGCATGATGGGTCTCCGCGTCGCTGGACCAGTTCCCACCCCGCTCACCAGAGGGCAGCACGCCGCTGACGTGGCACTGCTGCACTCTGCGGCGGAGGGGGGACAGATCCAGAGGCGCGGAGTTTGAACTTTTAAATTTAAGGGGAGGGCTGAGAACCGACTCGTTACAAGATAAATACAAACTAAAAATGAGCAAAACCAACCATGTCCAATTACGGATAAAACTATTTCCAACGTACAAAATCCTGCGTACACTCATAAAAAGTGCTTTTGTGGTTAACTAATGGCTGGGACACGAGAATAATGTGCCAAACCAGAGAATTGAAAAGAGGCAATTCTACGAAACGAAAGGGATCGTAATCATTATTCATATTTTAACCTCTCCCCCCCTCCCAAAAAAAACTTGTGAAACGACGAGAGACATTAAATGTTTGGGAATGAATGCATGACCATTTGATAGTTAAAGTTGAATAAAACCATGAAACAGATTTAGTTTTAATTTGAAATTGAATAATATTCAATAAAATTTGAGTGCCTTCTCTGATCCGAATTTGAAACACCTGGCGCAGCATCACATCGTGTGACGGGAGTCACAGGCATAAACTTACGCAGCTCGGCTACTCCCTACCTATCTGAGCAGAGGCGTATTTTTTTTTTTTATTATTATTATTATTTTAGTCCAGTCTTTTCATTACCAAATACATAGTTTTCTGTCAAAAATTGAATTTTGACCATAATGGTCGTTCAATTTTAATCCCTTCAAATGGAAACAAAACCTGACCCTAAATAATAAAATAAAATAAAACCCCCAATGGGGCTGTTGCACACTTTTGCTGCAAACGATTTAACAGTCTATACTAGTGTAAAAACCTCCAAAACTAACGATGGCAGCACTAAAAACTTCCGAGATCCACTCCGAAACTCAATAAACACTTTTATTTGCGAGGGCGTAACGGTGGCTGAAAGCAGTAATTATGGGAGATTCCCATCTGACAATACCGTAACTCCTTCAAGAAGTGACCAATAAGAGACGACTTTCATTTGACACCGGTGTCAGTTTAGAGAGTTAAGACAAGTGAAACCATGGGCGCCGCCATTGGATGCGATTTTGCACATTTGTTTACATTCTGAGGGCCGTTGTAGTTTTTTTGTCCACTGCAAAGATTACAGTGCCACTGAGTTTCTAACGATGTAATCTTTTACTGCTTTTGTGGATCGACATGTACTTACGCTTTGAAACATTCTTTTGGGATTTATAGACATTCTTGAAGCGTATCATGATTAAAATTAACAGATTCGTCGAAAATTAACTATTTTTCCGTGAAATACCGCGTTGGTAAACAACTGCGATTGTAAACAAAAGCGCAAAATCGCATCCAATGGTGGCATCCGTAGAGCCTAAAATTCATCGACCAATCAGAAGTTGACTACCCTCTTGTCTTAACTTTCTACATATAGGGACTCGGGTGTCAGTAGATGTCACGGTACCATTCATCGAATGTGGATCACTACTCTGATGACTAATTACTCTGTGAATCATCCTTGCCAGCATAGAGAGAGTGACGAAATTAAGATAGGAATCTCCCATTATTACTGCCGTCAGCCACCAATACGCCCGTGCAAATAAAAGCGTTTACTGAGTTAAAAAGAGTGGATTTTGGAAGTTTTTACTGCTACCATTGCTATTTTTGGAGGTTTTTACTCCAGAATCGACTATTAAATCGCTTATTGCAAGAGTGTGCAATAGTCCCATTTCCGATTAGGTAAACACTGATAAATAACATCAGAAGTATTTCGGGAGGCTCCTCCTCCCATCATCAATGAGCAGTGGCGGCTCGTGAAATGCGATATATCGATGTCCACTCCATTTAAAACTATAGAAAATTATCGATTGCTCGGGGGTTCAATTGCACCCCCTGACGATCGATACTTTTCTATGGTTTTAAATGAAGCGGACATCGATACATCGCATTGCACGAACCGCCACTGTCAATGAGTTGTGACAGTGGCGTAGCCTGGGGAGAAGGGGGGTCCTCAGGGGACTGGATCTTCCCCTTGAAACCGAAATTGGCTCTAAAAAAATGTAATTTTTTGCGATTTCAGAGTAATTTTACTAATTCTTTATCATTGGATCCCCCCTTGACAATTTTGGACGCCTGACACCACCCTCCCCCTCAAAAATTCCTGTCTACGGCGCTGAGTTGTGACACTTATTATTATTCGCAAGTCACCGATGCGATGGCGGGTCTGAAACGCGTCTGAAGCTGGTTATATCAATGTTATACTGCATCCTGAGTTTTATTTCATTTCATGATGATGTTAAAATCGTGTGCTGCGCTCCTGTTTTTTTTTTTTTTTTTTTTTTGAAAACTTGACTTTGACTTCTGTTAAAGGTTTCCATAGTAACCTCTAAGTAATTCACTTCTTATTATTGCGGTTATATGAATATCTTTGATATTCGATCTTGTCTCCAATTGGGCAGTTGCAAGGGTCTGAAATGTTGTGTTTTCTAAAAAGAAAATGAAAGCACTTGATGAGCTAAGAACAAAGATTCCTTTGGTTTCTAATGAAGTCCCATTGTTCCGAAGACGAGATTTTGGCCCAAAATACATTGTATTAAATGAGGATTCCGCGTAGTGACGTCACTACACCCACGATTTTTTGCAACTTCACATGAGTGTATCTCCAAAACCAGGGCACTTGGGAAAAAACCAAAGGCACCATTGTTCTCAGGTCATCAAGTACTATCATTTTCCTTATAAAAAACACAACATTTCAGACCCTTGCAACTGCCGTATTATCTTGAAACTTAACTAAATATAGTAGATAATTATCTTCAATTTTGTTGTACATATATTCATTGCATACTCAACAACTTCTTTGACTTTTTGAATTTAAAGCGTCATTTTGTCAATATTCAAGGCTTAAGCTCTTTTTTGTTAAATTTTACTCTGCAATATTATGAGGATTGAAGTTGCAAAAATTCCAAAGATTATCAGTCGGGGTCCTCCTACACATCTGTGAAATGACCTATTCTACTGCTTTGTCCGTGCTGCGTCCTCTCAAAGTGTGACAGCATGGAAAATCTGAATTTGGTTTGTTTGCCTCACTTTTTTTTAACCTTAAATCAAAAATTGTAATTAATCTCGTGGAATTTGGTTTTAAACAAAAGCGCAAGTGTTTTAAGAGTGGCTATCTGGACATAGCTTTCTAAAACAACTATCCAGGTGAGAAAATTTTGCATATTTTTGTCATGTACCAGTTTTTTTTTTTTTTCTCTCGTTCAAATCCTTCCAGAAGAAACTGTTATATCAATTTCTGTGTCCAGATTGCCACTCTAAAATGCTTGCACTTTCGTTGGTACACAATTTCAAATTTTTTTTGTCCCGATTTTTTCTTTTAATAAAAGTTAAAAAAGTGCGGGAAACAAATTGAGCTTGTGTGAAAAACGTCGATTAGAGATCTCGATCATGGCTGCCTCCCATGGGCGGATACAGGGAATTTTCTTTCTCTCTCTCCTCCCATTTGAAAACGTGCTTTAGAAAAAGACAGAAGAGGGAGCCAAAGTCTCGTGATGGCCCCCTCAGCTATCCTTTTCTAACACATAAGTTCAAATTAAAGGAGACAGAGAAAGACAAGGCTCTGTATCCGCCCGTGCGAGTTTCAATATCATGCCCCACAAATCCTCTCTTTCGCAATTAGCTCGTTGATCTAAACAGAATAGGACATTGGCGGATCCAAGAATTTGTCCTTCTCTCTCTCTTTGACCTATTAGAATGCGTGTGTTTGACAAAGACAGATCAGGAGCAGTCACGTGACTTTTGCCCCCTCTTTCATCCTTTTCTTACACTTGCCTTCTAATGGGAAAAGAGAGAGAGAGAAGGACGTTTTCATGGATCCGCCAGTGGAGCAGGGTGCAAGGTGTAAGAAGGCGAATATGGATTCAGACACAAACGATTTCGAAGCAAAGCAAAGCAAAAACAGCGAAAAAGAGTATAGGTATACACTTTCTTTATGCCCTTTTTTTTCGAAGAATTAGAGCGGCTTTTTCCGCCTTCCTGTTCATCATTTGTCTCTTATTTGAAAACGGAGAGGTGGTAAAGGACACTTTTCTCTCCTTTTTCTCTCTCCCTTCCCTCCTCCTTTCCTAGCCATCAGTTTTTTTTTCCTCCCCGAGTGTTTGTCTTCTTTAAAACAAAATTCCTTTCACATACGGGAACGTTGAAAAAAAAAAATGGCTTGGCCGTTTGGCTTTTTTCCCGTCTCCCTCCCTCCGCGCGTCTCCCTTTAACTCCGCTCAACTTCAGTCCGAAATTACACTCGACTTGAGCTGAGCAAAGCTTGGCTTTACTCTGCGTGCATGTTCCGTGAGTTTAATTACGCCGTTTTCACCGAGACCTTTTTCTTTCGCCCGCACTATTTTTCTCACTCTTTACCGCAGAGAATTTGCTTCCTACATTCATTTTGCTCCTGTCTCATTTTTACAACCGCGGCGCGGTGGGTTCGGGGAGTATTAAACTGGTGGAAAAAGAAAAAGGGGGGGGAGAATTTGCGCGCCACCTTCCTCTCTAACCTTTCAACGAAAGCAATTATTCTTGTATTCTTTGAGAAAAAAAAAAAAAAAAAAAAAATAACAAAGTCAACTTCACCGCAGTGAAATTAAACTTTGCTCGATAGGTATAGATAGTTGAAACTTGAAATTGCGTATCAGAATTTTTGGTGATTTTGAGGTAGAGCGGGTGGTGGATTGATTTCATGGGCTTGCCTAAACAATTTTTCTGGAGAGGGCCTAGTTTAGAAACCTTTCTAAGCAGTCTACGGGACAACCTTTAGCTCATGGGAGGGGAGAGGGCACCCAATTTTTTCATGCAAATTTAGCCGCTCATAAACGTGATTCTATGCTACCTCCTCTACACAAAGTATAATTATCTGTTCCTTTGATATAAAAAAAAAAAAAAAAAAAAAAAAAAAAAAAAAAAAAAAAATGAAAAATGAAAACAAAAAGTAGCAAAACCAATATTACCATTTTTTTGTTTTTTTGTTTTTTGTTTTTTATTTTTTTTATGGAAAAATTATTGGAAGGCTACGCCAAAAAACGTTACATCTAAGGCAAAACTAACTTCTCAGTTTTTGGCCTGTACAAGCTGAAAAAGGAAAAGAAAAATGATACGACCCTATAGTTGCAAGGGCAAACACATATAAGTACATATAAACATTCCATGGGGGGAAAGAACACTTTCAAAAATAAAAAAAATCAATCTCCGACGAATTGACAGTTTTTTTTTTTGTTTCCCCAACAAACTGCTCCATTTTTGGATGTAAAGTATTTTGGCCCTTCAATCAGTGTGGTGGTTCGAGCAATTCGGCAACAATTTTCTATCTCCATTTGATTCTATGTAGAACAATCTATGTGACAGAGATACGCTGCTTCACCGACAGTCGATTATTTTACATAGATTCGAATGGACGGAAAATATTGTTGCCAAACTTCACGAGCCGCCTCTGCCTTCTATGGGGCTCTTGCAAACTTTTGCTACAGGGAAATAAAGAGTTGATTCTGTAAAAAATCTTTATGAATGACGATGATTAAGTACACCAGAAAATCACGAAATTCACTCTCAGAATCGGGCTTAGTGGCGGAGAAACGAGGTTTCGTGGGAGATTCCTATCTAATTTAATACATATATCTCTCTGTTTCTGTAGAGAAAATTTGAAATTACACAGGAGTCTCCCATGACAAGTGCGTTGAACCACCATTGCGATCTTGCCGTTGTAGCAGTTTTGTGAGTTTATTACTGAATTATTTACTTTTTCAGTGTGATTCTCGTGATTTTCGCTGGTTTTTACATCAGATTGTATAATTTATTTGCTCACAGCAAAAGTTTGCAAGAGCTCCATTGTGTGCACAAATTGCCGCGCTTTAAAAACCGTGATACGGCAGCCCGCAATGCCCGAATAATGTTTTCTGCCGCGGAAAGAGGCGTAAATTTATTCAGTTCCATCCATTCTTCAAAAGATCGATTGTGTGACTGAATGAGAGAGACTGTCAAAGCTCGTGCAGTTTCGAAATTTAAAGAAGCTATTCTAAATCGACCTCAAAACTCAATCAGAATTGATTTAAAGGGGAAAAAAAAAAAAAAAACCCATCGCCAAGAAAGAGAGGGAATAGGCCAGGAGACAAAAAAGATAAAAATAACGACAGGATCGAGAAGACATCAAAGTCCGATTTCTTGAACGAAGGGGGAAAGAGAGTATGGGTATTTTCTGCTGCATTTGCTTTTCCTCCTTTTTCCTACATAAATTTCTCACGCTCACCGATAATTCGATTTTTCTTTTCTAATCCCTTCGTTTCGTTTTCCACGTAAAATATCCTTTTTTTGGGGGGGGGGGGCGGGGGGTGCACATCCACCTTGGTCCTCGCGCTCACGCCTTTTCCTTCCAAGAAGCGGGGATGTTAATATCGGTGAAAACAAGTCATAAATAAATATAGTTCAAAAATATGACGAGGCTGCGACATTTTTATAACATCACCTCGATCCGATTTTCGCTCTCCGGGCTTCTTTTCCCCCTCTCCTCTCTCCTCATCACGGTATCTCCTATCGTTTTTCTCCCCCTCCCTCCGCCCCTCCTCCCCACTCCCTCCTAACTGCTACCACCCCCTATCGTTCTCTCTTAAGGTAGTTCTCGTGGGCGTGGATGGCAGAAATTGCTTATTATATGTATAACTGCAAACGCGCTTCCTCGCGCATCGTTCGCCTCACCATCGCACAGTGGGTTGAGCCATAAAAAGTGTAGGAAATACCCCACTCCCTTTAATATTCTCGGAGGGCCCCAGACTCCCTTTAACCCTTCACTGCATGGTGTTCCACCGGTGGAACAAATTCTTCAAACGCTCATATAAAATACAGGTTTTGAGATATGCCTTCGGCGCATGGTGGTGTGTCAACGCGGGAGAAGGTATATTTTGAGCTCACACACAAAAAAAAAAAAAAAAAAAAAAAAAAAAAAAAAAAAAAAAAAAAAAAAAAAAAAAATGGCTGAAAGAAAACATCATGCAGTGAAGGGTTCGTGATCGAGATCATGTCAGGGGGGAAATTTGCCCCCGTATCCAAACTGACCACGTTTTGATTATTTTTATAAAGTTTCCAGCATTGGCTTTTTGAAAAATCCGATTAAAGTAAAAAAAAAAAAAAAAAATTGAAAATTTAAAAAAAAAAAAAAAAAAATCCCGCCATTTCTTATGGTGTTATATCACTTGTAAAAAACGAGTAAAAAATAGAAAAAAGATAATTTTGACCGAAAAACCGTCAAATTATTTTTTCACTATTTTTCCCATGTATTTGACCACCTAATACATTGAAAAATCCACATTTGCTTGAGAAAAAAAAATCATGCAGTGAAGGGTTAATATTCTTTGGGAGATCCCTAGACCCCCTTTTAATATTCTGGGGGAGACCCCAAACCCCCCTTACATATTTCGGGGGATACCCCCAGATAGAGTCCCTATATACTGTGAGAGTTGCGACAAGACTCTCAAAATGAAGAAGAAAAAGCGGATCAATGGAGCCCCCCAAGAGGCAAATTGCAAATGACGGATGGCCATTTGCCTCTAAGCTGTTGCCACTATTTCGCTATCTCTTATATAGGTTAGGTTCAGATTCTCGACAATAACGGTCATTATTGAAAGAGATAATATTCTCCGAAATGAAATTCCAGCAGAGGAAAAATTCACAAAAATTACCGCGGTCACTGTTACTTCAAATGTGTAATGAAAGCAAGTTCGCGAAAAGTGAACAAACCCTCCGCCATTTGCATTTTGCCTCTTGGAGCTTTCTTGGCAGTCTTAATCTGAGAGCCAATCACAAATGGATTCAGCAATGCCGCAACTCTCATAGTATATAGGGACTCTACTCCCAGTCGACCCCCTTAAATATTCTGTGGGAGACCTTTAGACCTCCTATAATAGTCTGGGTGAGACTCCCAGACCCCCAATAATATTCTAGGGGAGACCCTCAGACCCCCATTAAGGGGTTACTTTTACAGTAGGCTGGTTGCAGAATGTTTTTTTTGCAAATTTCATCAAAATTCAAACCACATTTGAAACTTACCAATTTTTCCCTACGTTCACCCAATTTAATTTTTTCCCCTTGGTTATTTTAATGGAAATCTTTTATCGTCCATAACTTGCCCACAATTTTAAAATTTCTAAGAAAAAAAATAAAACAAAAACAAAAAAAAGCTCCTTTGGGGAATATGGTGAAACCGACTTCTCTGCAAAATGTTGATGCGCATATGGACGATTGGCTCAAAAGTTATATGCAGAGATACAGACAGACATCTGCGCCATAGCCGTAGCCAGGATACTGTCTATCTCTCTCTCTTAGCCCATTTAAATGCATGTGTTAGAAAAGGACAGAAAGAGGGGCTGAAGTCACGTGACAGCCCCTATGTACATCCTTTTCTAACACATGCGTTTAAATGGGCTAAGAGAGAGATAGACAGTATCCTAGCTACGGCTATGATCTGCGCCATCGCAATACTTCCTCAATTTCTAACTTTGTTAGACGCGAGGAAGTAAAAACCAAACATACTATACATTTATGTATAGAGAGGCAGTCTAACAGGTAACCTGCGTAGTCACCATTTTGAATTTTTAGGTTATGTTTAACGTGTAAGTTTGTCCATTTAGTCCCGTATGTATTTTGGTGCAGCGCACAGTTGATTGGAACGTGCTGTGATCCACATGTGCGTCGCACCCAAGGTTATAGATAAAGAGGTATGCTCATGTGACTTCGCGCCACGAAGTCAGTAGCGCGCAGTTCAAAATCCAGATCCAAGATGGCCGACAAAAGCAGAAAACATTGTATATACTCTGTCCAGAAAACATTGGGCTCCCTCTCCAGAAAAGCAGAAAATAGCCCGATGTTTTCTGGAAAGAGAATACAATGTTTTCTGCTTTTGTCGGCCATCTTGGATCTGGATTTTGAACTGCGCGCTACTGACTTCGTGGCGCGAAGTCACATGAGCATACCTCTTTAATCTATAACCTTACGTCGCACCAGAATACATGGAGATAAATGGACAAAATTACTCGTTTAAACCTAACCTAAAAATTCTTCACGGTGGTTACTCAGGCTACCCATTATAGATTGCCACTCTTGATAAATGGATAGCAAGTTTATCGAAACATAGAATTTCCCGGATATAATTTTATGAACAAAACATTTAAGACAATGCACACTAAACATAGCAAAATGACTTAAAAATGTCTGAAAATATTTATTTTTTAGCTGAGAACGAGTCATAAAACAAAGTTTTTGCAAGAAAAACATGTTTTTAAAGCTAAAAACTTTGAGTTTTCGTTACCGGAAAAATCTGTTTTGAACCAGTGTTATCCACGCTGTTGTATAGAATTCATTTTTCCGTCACCGGTATATTTTCACCGTTTTTTGAAATCGAGCTATTTGGGCTCTCAGTTTCGTTCAGATCCGTTCTTTTCCATTCCGTTCCTCTGTTCCTCTGTCGGGCACTACACGATACCCTCCGTGTTCCGTTGTCGATCCGCAAAATCGCTGTCTCATGTCATCAGGCCGCGGTCCGCAACCCCGGCCACCCATATTTTCCATCATTCGATTTTTTTCCCCTCTCATTTTTCAACGCTGCTCTTATTGCTTTGCATGTCCCTGTCACGCAATGTCAACGCAGTGTCAACGCAGTGGCAGCGGTGAATTTGACACACGAGTGAGGAGGAATGCCAATTGACATTTCACTTGGAGTAGGGCAAAATTGTTCATTTTCAAGATCAATACCCACGCAGAACAATTTTTTTGTATACCATCGAAATTTTCGTTAAACCAATCGTCAAGGACATTCCTCGCGAAAACTTTCCATTTTGAGAGAATTATTTTTTTAATCCAAGGGCCGGTATTTTGTTTGTGTTCAAGAATCTGCACGAATTAATATTGATTAAGGGGAAATTCCTTTAACCCAAGGAAAATGTCTGCTGCTGCTGCAAGTAAAAGATTCCTTGGTGTGCGACAGTGAGTCTCCTTCATGCAATCTTACTTCGCACAAGTAAACGTGTTTCCTTGCTTTTGATGAAGTGACTTCTCCAGATTTTAATCTGATAAAAATTGCTACTTTTAGTCATCACTTTTGGGAATATTCGTGTTGTCGGCATTTTAAATTAAAAACAAAGAAAAAAAACGTTAAGTCCAAGAAAATCAGCACATACGTATTATTTTATGGATTTTTCGAGTCTTAAACTAGCAAAATTTATTCAGAATCAAAGCCGTAAAATAATATGACATTCATTTCACCGTAAGCTTAGTGAGTGCGTGTGATAGTACGTCAATCTGCCTCACTCGCACTCATGGAGGCTTATGGGAATTTTTCGTTTTTCATAATTTCCAGCTTTATCTTCGAGTCTTTCAGCTTGAAACTTAACTTTCAAAGTATCTTCCTGAGGTATGTTTGCAGATGCTGACGTTCCACAAATTTGTATTTTTAGCACGAATTCTTCAATTTCAGCCAAAAACTGTTGACTTTCTGAGCAACTCTACAGTGGCGCTGTCTGGAAAATGTTTCCATATGCACCTTAATCTGTTCCTATATGTATGTATTATAGTACACAGTAACGGCTCGCGCAATTTGGCAACTCTGCTATTTTGCCATTATTTTAACCAATGCAAAAATATCGATTCTAGGTGAGGCCCGGCACGGAGTCTCACCAAGAAATCGATTATTTAACATATCGGTTTTTAAACTTAGCAGTGGCGGCTATTTTAAAACTATGGGAAAGTATCGATCATCAGGGGGTGCAATTGAACCCCCGAGAAATAGATAATTTTCTTTTGTTTTAAATGGAGTGGACATCGATTTATCGCATTTCACAAGCCGCCACTAGAACTTGGGGAATCCATTGTTGCCACATTGTAACGAAACACCACTGCTATAGTGCACCTCGTGCCATAAACTGTCTTTAATGAGTAACAGTCAATCTGTCTTGAAAGTGAAAAACACGCAAGTGAAATTAGTCGGGGTCGAGTGAATGGGGCATTTTCCGTGAGGACGTCCGGGTGTCGTTGTGTCAGGAGCAAGACCGCAAGAGAATGTCGCGTCACGACACTGAACAGAAGGATGCAGGCTCTATGGAACATACGCCGACACCTCACACCAGGGCTGCCGTTTTGTGTATAACCAATGCTATTTTTCAATTCACCGATGATTCAACGGCTGAGAAAAGATTACACAGTTCAATTCAGTGCATGACTATAATGAACTAAAATACTCGCATCTGTAATCTTTTCTCAACCGGTGGAGTCGTCGATGACTTTAAAAAACTTGCGGATATTTTAATTAATCAACGGAGTCTCCACCGGTTAAGGAAAGATTACAGATCAGAGTATTTTCGTGCATTACAGTCATACACTGAACTGCATTGTGTAATCTTTTCTCAACCGGTGGAATCATCGGTGAATAGAAAAACAAGCAGGGAAAATTCCAACACGCAGGTGTTGGAAAAGCGTGCCACTAAAGTCTGAACAGCTTTAATGCTTTTGCTAGCAATGATAATTCATCAAAGAGGAACCACGTGACATGGAGCTGATCTCGAGAAAATTGAGTCCAAAGTTGAAGAGCTAGCATTTAAACAAAAAACTCGGAATTACTTACGTTTTGATTTCATACAACTACCGTGTTATGTTTTTGCATTTCAACACCGGAAAAGTGGAATTTCCTATGAAGGAAAGGTACCTACTTAATTTTTAGCGTTTAAAGTGACTTGGTTCCTTTCTTCTTTTTGTTTGGCATAATCACGAAAAACGGATCTCTAAGAGAAACCAAACGGCAGAGTTGATTTACACTGTTGATATTTTAAAATCCGTTAATCTGGACTTAGGTCCGTTCCCAATTCTATAAAAGGAACCAAGTCGGAGTTGGTTCCTTACGTGACTCGGATTAAGGTTGAAGAAAAAGGAATCGAGTTCTCATTTTATTTCATCATATGGACAATGACTTCAATGAGGCTCACCAGCTCACTTTTACCTGGAATTTTGACGGGAAATAGTTGTTCTTAGAAGAAGCACTTGTTGCTTCGAGATTCAGTATTGCTAGCTCTATCAATCAATAACTCAATTTTATCAAAAATGTCACTCGGTTCTTTTGTGACAAGTGCTGTCCAGTTGAGCTTGTTTGGTGAGAAATGATGAAAAAAATAAATTAAGATCAGATGTATCTATAAGGAGATGAGTCAAAGGCGTTGTTTTTTTGTTTTCAAAACTTTGGAGGGCTCTAGCTCAGAAGAGAAACATTTGCAGCACATATTCATGTAGGAAAATAAAGTATTATATATATATGTTGACCCCAAAAATACACTCCATAAGTTTGGCACTTAAATTTAAAACACCCTGTTCTTGATATTTTGCCCCCCCCTTGGCCCCTTCACAGAAGACAACATCTTGGCCATGCAAATTTTTAAAATCACAGTTGGACTGTAGAGATATTTTCTTTTCCCCCCCTTTCAACGAAAAAGAGGAAAATGGGTCGCCTATCTTTGATGTTCGTCGTATGCGCGTGCACATATTGTTCGGCTTTACGACTGTCATCTTGGCTTTCTTTTTAATGCGTTTTGTGAGTTTATTAATGGATTTTATGACTATTTGATGCCACCAATGTAATTTTCAGGCGATTTTACATCAGAATCAAAACTCTATAGCGCTGTAGCAAAATTTTGCAACAAACCCATTGAAAGCTGAAAAGAGAAAATTATTTGATAAGGCTAGCTCGATCTTTTTTACCCACATAAACTATAGACAATATATATTTTCTCCCCCTTTTTAAATGGCTTGCACAGGGATCACAAATGAGGTTGCGCTCATTTGAAGTCAAAAAGTGTCATATTTGGAAAAGCCGTGATTCTAAATAATAAACGGTTTTTTTTTCTTCTTTTTTTCCGTTTTAGGTGCTGTCAGCACTTATTGCGATTGTCACGATGTAGATATGTAATATGCATAAATGGAACACTTGCAAATTCATGAAAAAATAATCCTTTAATATACAGCACTAACCATTTCAGGTGCCCTTTACACGTCAAGCAGTCTAGGGGTATAGATTAGTAGACGTGGAGGTTTAAGACGTTTGTGGATTTTAATTCCCCCTCCTCCCATTTATTTTGTTGAAAAGTATCGAAAGTTTACAGTCAAAACTAAGCCATTATTCATTATAACGCATTGTAATATTATTTCTTTTCTGTTGCCGTCGGTCGATATCATTTTGCGTGTTGGAAAAGCAAAGTTCCATATGGACCTATAATTTCCAAAATTTGAAGAAGCTTCCAGTAAAAAATACTGTACACGCGAGAAACGTTTTAGGATTGGTAAATAAGTTATTCCAAAGTCAATTCCATAGCCGCAGCGAGGAGGCTGTCCAGGGGTGGAAGACACCTGACAGCCCCCCCCACTTTTTAGAGCTATTAATGCGAATTTTACCCCCTCTCTTTGTTCTGGATTTTAAAATCTTTTTTTCAACAAAACGCCCAAAATTTCCTCAAAAATCCCTTGATTGCATAGACGCTCATTAAGGGGTTTTCAATTTGCAGATCCCCTGTATGTCCCCTTGGTCTTGTCCAATGACCAAGACCTGTTTAATGTGACGTCATGAAAAAAATTGGTTCCAAAAAAAGGCTCCGTCTCACTCGCTCTCGTGGGTTTTCCCATATGAAACACGATCCAAATTTTCAAATACAAGTGCTAGTAAACAACATGTACTTTGCACCAGTTGTGTTTATCACACCATTCGGTTCCACGGTTCTTATAAAAATTTCCGATTGTTTCGATGAATTTTCCGATAGGATATATATTCCCGCGCTTTATTTCCCATAGAAATAATCGAAATTCCATAGACACAATCGGAATTCGTGTAAATTCAAGCGCGCTGACTATAGCAACGATAGGTCTCATGATTGAAATAAGGCGAAACACATCTATTGTTCTATTTTTACAGTTTTAACAGCCACTTTTTTCTCAGTGATAAAATATGAGCCTGCTCCCACAAACTTTTTGAAACATCGTGCATCAATGCACAATCACAGTATTATCGAAAAAGTCTTATGTTTTGTCCTTGTCAGACTCACAGTTTCTAATGAGCACAAAATTCTAGGATATAGGCTCATCAGCACCATCACGACATGTGTTATACCTCGAACAATAGCTTCGATACGAAGAGGAGTTAGAATGATTGAGTGTCATGACGGTGATAACCCCATAAGAGACCGTGAGTAAGACGAGGACAAAACGTAGAACATCTTTCGGTGTAACTGTGATTGTAACTTCGCTTGTGATCTTTTAGGAATTATGTTAGAGTGAATAGATACTTTAAGGTACGTGGAGTCTAATGGTGCAATAAAATTTGATAAAACTGTTCTTTAACTAGCATGAATTTGCGTTCGAAAATTTGGATCTGATTTCTTACAGGTAAATCAACGAGATTGACTGAGATAGAGCATTTGTTTGGAACCAATTTTGATCGTGACGACATCACTACACAGGTCTATTTAAGGATATGAATGAGCCCCTCTCTTTTCTATACCTCTCCCGCTCTTCATCCATACCTCGCCGTCACTTCTTTTCGAAACCCTCGTCAAATAGATTTTGACACTTTTATATGAGTCCTCAGACCGTGCGAGTCCTGAGAAACAAAACCTCTCTAACACCCTCTCTCTCCCACACATTCACAAATCTCTCCGCTTAATGAACCGTGAAGAAATCTCGTGACCGGTGGAGCCCAAAGCCGAGGGGCAAAGAGGGTTTCTGTGAAGGATGTTTCCACCCCCCTCCTGCCTTGGAATTTTGACTCATAGGTTGGCACAAATGACTTAGGTTGCTGGACCTGTATGGAATTCTCGTTCAAAGGAATTCGACTTTGACGCTTAATAACTTATTGAAATTAACAGGAATACCAAAACTTTTACAATTTTAAGAAAATAGACGCCGAGACCTCCTGGATTGCAGCAATAAATTAACGATTAATGGAACCAGTTTTAAGAAAACACGTTTTTAATTTTTCAAACCTTTCCCGCCAAGGTTTTGCCATAAGGAAAGCATGCAACCTATATATTAGATATGAAAATGAAAACAAAAAGCGTACCGTATAAATACGGCACGCTTAATAGCATTGATTATACGCAAAACGGCAGCCCTGCCTCACCCCTCACGTCCTCACATACACCGGTCGATCCCAATGCTCACTACACATAGTACACAATGCAGACACAATACACACGCAAGTACAAAAATGCGCTCCCGTCGCCCATTACGGCGTTACCCATTCATTTATCATGTAAATGACCATACCCTTCTCCACATTGGCGGATGCAGGGAATTGTCTTTCTCTTTCTCTCCTTGCATTTGAACTTATGTGTTAGGAAAAGATAGCAGAGGAGGCCATCACGTGACTTTAGCCCCCTCTTGTGTCCTTTTCTAACGCACGTTTTCAAATGAGAGGAGAAAGAGAAAGACAATTCCCTGTACCCGCCCATGTTTCTCCATCATTGTTGAGCTGTCCGGTTGTCCGTCTGTCTGGTCACCAGTGACTTGTGACTGGTGTGAGTCTGATGAGCAATGAGAGTGTCGCCGGTGACTGAGAAAATACACTGCGCTCTACATACAGGGTGTATCAGAAACATATGTCGTCCTTGTAACCACGTATTCTAGAGGTCAAAATAAGACTTTTGTCTCCCACGAAAGTGTGTCCTAAAATACCCCCCTTTACAGCCCCCCCACAAGTTTTAACAAAAATTATATATATTTATTTTTGGATTAGCGACCACCATTATGAACCAAATATCATAAAAATTGGTATCCCGATGTAATTTTACGTGGAGAATCCATTAATGACCTCGAGTAATTCAGAAATTAGGTCCGACTGTACTTTCCAGGCAGTATTGTACCTTCAACGGCACACATTTTATGGTACGGACTGGAAATTTGAAAAATAATTACCTACTGAACTCTTATGAGAAAATATCGTAAAAAGATTTTTGGTCATCTTTATTTGTTTCGATACGACGCGTTTTAAGCGAGATAATTGCTGCACCAGGTGGAAAAGTCAGTGCTTTTACTATGAATGGTAAAAGCTTGGTCGCTAATCCAAAGGAAGCGTACGTTTTTTAAAACTTTGGGGGGCTTTAGCTCAAAATAGGGGTATTTTAGGACACATATTTGTAGAAGACAATGTCCAATTTTGGCCTCTAGAATACGTGGTTACAAGGACGACATATGTTTCTGATACACCCTGTATATATGTCCTCTGTCCACCTCATGCGGAGCGTCAACTTGACTCGTAAGCAAAACTGATGTTCCTTTAATTTGTATCCCAGTGTTACCAAATCTTACGGCTTTTCCCAAAAGAGCCAGCGCTGCCGTTTCGCGTATAATTAATGACATTCTTCAATTCACCGATGATTTCCACCGGTTTAGAAAAGATTACACAGTTCAAGTTCAGTTCGTGACTGTAATGAAAGAAAATACTCGCATCTGTAATCTTTTCTTAACCGGTGGAGTCGTCGATGTCTTTAAAAAAAACTTGCGGATATTTTAATTACATAACGGCGGTTTCCACCGATTGAAAAAAATATTAAAAAAATAGATCAGAGGATTCTTCGTGCAGTACACTTATACTCTAGACGGAACTCTGTAATCTTTTCTCAGCCGGAAGAATCATCGCTGAATTGAAAAATGTCATTATTTATACGCAAAGGATCTGGCAACACTGGCGTATCCTCTCCTTCACCGGAGCTTAATTGCAGCCTCGGTGGTGGTCAAGCGCTCAGTCGGCTCAGTGGACGGAAAGTAAAGAAAAATGGGATTTCGGAGGAAACAAAGGACCTAGACGGACCATGGGTGGATACAAAAATTTGCCTTCCTCTCTCTACTTCAATTTGATTGCGTGCGTTAGAAAAGGACGGAGATAAAGGGCTGAAGTCACGTGGTGGTCTCCTTTGCTATCCTTTTCTAACATATGTGTTCAAATGGAAGGAGAGAGAGAGAGAGAGAGAGAGAGAGAGAGAGAGAGAGAGAGAGAGAGAGAAAGAGAAAGAAAAATTCCTGTATTCACCCCATGAGACGGTCACCGGTGAATTGTTTCTTTTGATTTATAATGTCTCTATAAAAGGATGCAACGTCTAACATAAAGTAGTTTGGAAAGATACTAAAAAAAGAAAAAAAAATATCAGAAAGTAAAAATTATGAATTATAATAGATGCATGTTTATAGTCGGTGGTTTTATAAAGCCATGTCAACGGTTAACCAACAGAGCACTCATCGGTCGTCGTCAGTTAACGAGCTATGTACCAAAAGAGAGGCTATACATCAATGGTGGCTCGCGAAAAACGATATATCGATGTCTAGTCCATTTAAAACTATAGAAAAGTATCGATCGTCAGAAGGTGCAATTGAACCCCCGAGCAATCGATACTTTTCTGTATAGTTTTAAATGGAGTGGACATCGATAGATCGAATTTCACGAGCCGCCACTGCTATAAAATACATGTTCTAGATCAAATCCCTTAGTAAGAGCATGATCGATGTGATTCTGCGGGCCGATCATTTACTTTATCGTTAAACCGATCGTAAAAAATCTCTACTAGTGGTATGCTATTGGTCGAAAATTGTAATAAACTTGGCTGTTGCTATGGTAACCATCGTTAAGAGTCTCGTTTTATAAAGGCTATTCATGAGTAACCTTTAAAAAACGGACACTATAACGATGGTTACCATAGCAACGGTTAAGTTTTACAATATTCGACCAATAGAATCACTCATACACAGTCTTAACGATCGGTTTAACGATGAAGTAAATGATCCCGCTGGTTTGTTTGCCTCTTTTTATTAACCTTAACTCAAAAATTGTAATTAATTCAAAGAAATTTGGTATTGAATGAAAGTGCAAGTGTTATATAGAGTGGCTATCGGGACACACAATTCTAATACAACTGTTCAGGTGAAATTTGGTCGCAGGCATGGGCGCCCGGAGGGGGGGCAAGAGGGGGCACTTGCCCCCCCCCCCCCCTGGAATTCAAAAAAGTCAACATTTTACGATGAAAAATGAAAGGAAAAAAGGAAATGAAATTAAAATGACAGTTAATCAAAGGAGTAATAGTTGAGAAACTTCATTACTAGTTTATACTGTAATTTTAACTATAATTTTTTGCAAGGAATGATAAATTGTATATTTTTTTTTACTATCGTTATCATCTGTCGTCCCTTCATCCATTATATCAAACACGTCAAAATTGTTATTATTATTTGATACACCTAAAATGGGTTAATAATTGTACACTATTTGAGTGAAAAAAAAGTTTTCCCTTTTTACCCCGGGGGGGGGGGGTGTCCCCCTAGACCTTCCGTTGTGGTTCAAAAATTTTGCCCCCCCCCTTGGAAATTTTTCTGCGGGCGCCCATGGTCGCAGGCAAGTTTTGTTTTGACTTGAAGGAATGGAGATTAGGTATAAGGTAGGCCTAGGTGCGCCTACACTTCTGAAACGAACAGGGACGAAAGGAAAAAAAGAGCTCTACGATGGTTGTAGGAGAATCAGGTATTCATTCCAACAAATCTCTTTAATAAATAAATAAATAAATAAATAAATAAATAAATAAATAAATAAATAAATAAATAAATAAATAAATAAATAAATAAATAAATAAATACATAAATAAATAAATACATAAATAAATAAATAAATAAATAAATAAATAAATAAATAAATAAATAAATATATAAATAAATAAATAAATTAGTAAGTGTGATGATAGTGTTGGCGGTATTTATGGCAATGCTTCACCAACTGCAATCCCTCCCCGCTTTTGAGCTCGTATCCCCTCCCATGTAGTATATCCTGTCCGATAATTTACAAAAAAATGGCCCTCTGTGCGGGTTGGCTGAGTATTTCCGTTGCTTCGATGTCTCATAGTTGGTCACATTCTAGCAACGCGTTTTCATTCAGGTAATCCTTTGAAAGAAGCTTTAGTCCACGAGCGCGGCTCAGCTCCTGCTACACTAACACTAACATTTACAATTTGCTCTGCTCAATGTTCCTGTTTAACGATTAATGAGTTCCACGACCAAAGCGTTGTAGAGACTAGACGAACTGTTGCCACAGCTTAGAGCTCCCGTTTTCGAAGAGCTTAAGTGGAATTTTTAATTCACTAATAGTTCGACTGTCTCGCACAAAGATCACACAGTCAAGTTCAGAAATATGACTACAAAAACGCACGAAAAAAAACTCCAAACTTTTTTTTGAGAAAAACCTAAACTTTATGTATGTTCCAGTATATATACACTGAAAAAATAAACCGTAGGGAATACCCTACGAACACTTTCTCACATCAAACTCGATCTATGGGGGCCTAGATCCCTTTATATTCTCTGAGAGAAACCCCCAGACCCCACTTTAATATTCTGGGGAAAACCCTCAAACCCTAATGGGTCTGTTGCAAACTTTTGCTACAACGATGAAGAATGTTTCATCGTATGTGAAATTGCCCGAAAAGTCCATTGGTGGCATCAAAAAATCATGAAATGCGATAATAAACTCACAAGAGACGTTTAATGAAATCCAAGATGGCGGTAAAATATCGAGCAATCTGTATGCATATACACCTTTAACATCCAAGGATTGCCAACGTTGAAAACCTCACAGCTTCAGAGGTTATGTGTTTATTTACGTAGTGCTTGGGTGCGATCGAGATTGTGAGGTTGGCTATCCTTGGATGTTCGTGGTGCATGCATACAGGACACAGGTTGCTCAATATTTTACCGCCATCTTGGATTTGATTAAACGTCTCTCGTGAGTTTCATACTGCATTTTATGACTTTCTGGTGCCACCAATGGACTTTTCGCGCGATTTTACTTGAGATTTAACACTCTATAGCGCTGTAGCAAAAGTTTGTAACAGACCCATCAAGGCTTAATTTTGCATTAGGCTAGTTGCAGAATGTTTTTGCAAAATTTAATCAAAATTCATTCAGCTATATATATTTCAAGTTTCCAATTTTTCGCTATTTTTACCCATTTTTCCCCCATTGATTTTAATGGGATATTTCTATCCTCTGTAACTTGCTTGGAATTTAAAAATTCGTAAAAACAAACAGTTCCTCTGAAAAATGTTAAAACCAACTTCTCTGCAAAATTTGGATGTATATGGAATATTGGTTCAAAAGTTTTGCCGGGATACAGCCAGACAGACATCTATGCCGTCGCAATACTTTCTCAACTATATTGATAGGGTATTGTCGTACTCTCTTTTAGCTCATTTAAACGCCTGTGTTAGAAAAGGACAGAAAGAGGGGCTGAAGTAACGTGACAGCCCCTATATCCATCGTTTTCTAAGGCAAGCGTTTAAACGGGCTAAGAGAGAGAAAGACAATATCTTGGCTACGGCTGCGGACAACACTTAATTTAGTTTTACCATTTAAAATATATTTATAAATATAACCTCCGTGGTGGGTTAATTTAACTATTTTAAATCGTAAAGTTAACAGTTTTTAAGTTTTGTCCAATGTCCATACACTTTTATGAAGTCGAATATAGTTAAACTAAGCACATTTTTTTCGGTGCATAAGGGAAAACAAATATATTTTCTCGATCACCTAGGATAAAATAAAACATGAAAGGACAGGGCAACAGAAAGAAAAGTATAAAAAAGCTAATAAATTTTACGAGATTGCCAACTTTGAAATCTTAACAAGATGAGCTCGAGTAATTGAGCAACAGTTCAATGAAAAAAGTTCTATATTGGTCTGATAATCTTCGGAACCGTCTGCGTAACAGAGGGGAGAAATTATTATGAGAAAGAGAGTGGTGGCAATTGATGGCATCGTTTTTTTAAATGAAGCGTTCGATGGAAAATGAATCAAAGTTAATCCCGTGAATTTTATCGTCGCACCCTGGACCCATAAATAGATTTTTCCAGCCATGAAATAAAGCTAATTGTAGATTGTAAATAAACTAATGGAAAAAAAGAGAAAAAAATATTAAAACTTGAAATGAGGCAAATAACATGGTTTTTGTAAGAAAAAAAAATTAAATTAAATTATTATTAATTATTTTAATTTTGAATTTGATTTTTTTTTTCTTTTAAAAACCATATTATTAGCCTCATTTCAAGTTCTAATCAGTTAATCTAATCAGTTCTAATCAGTTTCAGCCAATCTTTCATATAAAAGTGGCACATTAAGGAGGCTCAAGAAATTTAACCTTCCATGTATATTTAAAAAAAATAATAAAATTTTAGTGGGTTTAATAAAATGTAATGTCTCGAATGGGGGAAAAATAAATTCATACAAACGGCACTAATAATTGATTTTATTTACTAATAGCTTTAGTAACATTGTAAAGCTGATTGTAGATTGTAATAAACAAATGGAAAAAAGATAAAAAAAATATTAGAACTTGAAATGAGGCAAATAATATGGTTTTTGTAAGAAAACAAAAATTAAATTAAATTATTTTAATTTTTAATTTAATTTTTTTTCTTACAAAAACCATATTATTTGCCTCGCGTTTCAAGTCCTAATATTTTTTTATCTTTTTTTCCATTTGTTTATTACAATCTACAATCAGCTTTACACTGTTAAAAATAATTCACTCCAAGAAGGACTTAATACGGGAACTAGGCCAAATTTAACACCAGCGTTAGAGTGAACTCAAATATGAACTCGATTTGACGAGTCATGCAACACACGTTAGATTAGTTTCACTCTAATTGACATAAGTTTGGATTGATTAATAGAAGAAACGTTGGAGCCATTTTATGCGAAAAAGGATAATTTGACGCGAGCTAAGAGTTAAAGTAATCCATATTTTCGAGTGATTGATTCCAAATTGGACTATCCATAAACCGGGGGTGGGAGGGGAGGGGTGGTGAGGGGAGGGGTGGTGAGGGGAGGGGTGGTGAGGGGAGGGGTGGTGAGGGGAGGGGTGGTGAGGGGCGGGGCGGGAAGGGGCTGGGGGAGGGGGAGGAGGGTTGGGGAGGGCATGGGGGGCTGTTGGGGTGGTGAGGCGAGGGGAGGGAGGGACTGGGGAGGGTAGTGGTTGGGTGGGTGCTGCGGGGAGGGAAGGGTGGAAGTGGAGGGGAAATGGAAACGGAAGGGGAGGGGAGAGGAACAATATTAGGGATTGATAAAGCCAACAAAATATTGTCTTGTGATTTCGGGGTTCACCGACCAATTGTCCGGCCTACTCCGATTTCAAATTTTTACTGCCACCGCCGGGATTCGAACGCGCAACCTACCTATTCCTAGCCTAACATCCTATCCGATACACTAACCTATCAGTTGACAGAATGCGACGAAATTACGGTATTTAAGTTTGTAGACGGTATAGAAACGAACTCCAAGAACTTTAAAATGACTCTATGACAAGAGTTCATTCACTCGAGCATCAGATTTAACTGAATCTAAGTCTTTTGCTGATTTAACTCTAAATTCAGTTCCTTAAACTTCTTTTTCAAGTGAAGTAATTCTTGTGAGAGTGTTTTGACTCCGTTTCCGTGAGATATAAAAATTAACCTGACGTGAGTTCATTTACCAGAGCGCAAGATTCAATTGAATCAAAGCCTCGCTGATTTAACGACAAGTTTAGCTCCTTTCAGTCTCTTTTGTAGGTGGATTGAC
This sequence comes from Trialeurodes vaporariorum, assembly GCA_011764245.1. Classification (NCBI taxonomy): domain Eukaryota; kingdom Metazoa; phylum Arthropoda; class Insecta; order Hemiptera; family Aleyrodidae; genus Trialeurodes; species Trialeurodes vaporariorum. Next base: position 64,272,173 of record VMOF01000220.1, read on the forward strand.
TCTTCATGTGTAGTCATTTTGGAGTGGAAAAAAAAACAAACTATTCTAAGTTTTCAGTCCTTTCACTAAGCATGGAGTCAATTCACTTCTCAGACATTATTTAACTCGATAAAGATCAATTTGTCTAATATTTGGGTAAATACAACTGTCAATAATGTGAATTTTTAATCAATTTTAACTGAAATGAATCATAATTCCTCGAATGATTCCAAAAAGGAGTTACCGACTCCAATTTAGGGTGCATTTGGATCCGAAAAAAATGACTCCAAGTCACAAAAAGTCACTCCAGTGTTACTTTTTTTTTACAGTGTACAATGTTACTAAAGCTATTAGTAAATAAAATCAATTATTAGTGCCGTTTGTATGTATTATTTTTCCCCCATTCGAGACATTACATTTGATTAAATCCACTTACATTTTATTATTTTTTTCTAATATACATGGGGGTTAAATTTCTTGAGCCTCCTTAATGTGCCACTTTTATATGAAAGATTAACCGCTAATAGCATAAAATGCCTCTAAGCTACTACTAAGCTACTACTAACTGCTACTAAGCATATCCTCGTATCTGCTACACTATATACATGTATCTCCTCTCTAACTGATGTTTTAATGTCTAAGTCTTTACGTATTTACTATTACTTAGTTACCACGATGCATTAACTATTATTCTAAGTATATTATTTTGGAATTTTTGTATTTTTTCTAAGTAAGCTCTATTTTGAATGATTTTACTCTTTTTAACCTATGTGGCTAATTATTGTTCATACACAGAAATAAAAAAAAATAAAAAAAAAAATAAAAATAACAGAGAAAACACTTTGGTAGCGCTGAAGAAACCTTTGGTAGAAAAATGATCCATCAAAATACTTTAGTAGAGGTAACCGAAGGTTTTTCACATCTAGCGAAAGCGATTTTGCTGGGTGAACTAGAGATTTGGTTGGTTCATCTAAAGTATTTTGCTGGGTTATTCTTCTACCAAAGAAAGGTTTCTTCAGCGCTATACCAAAGTGTTTTTCTCTGTTTTTTTTCTGTGTAACATTAGCGAACCCAGCTATCTGGCGACTGCACATTTTAAATTCCCATTTGAATTTATGATATACAATCGATTCTTTAAGGGGCTACAGCCCCGTGACTAATCGATTATTTCGCATGCAGTCAAATGGGGAGAATACACTGTTGCTATTGCTAGATCCGCCAAAATTTCATGTTTCTATCCATTGTGCCTCGGTGGTCGGAAAACCAACTCAGAGCAGCTAGCTGCAGATGACGATAGCAATGACGAAAGAATGATAATAATTGCCATTTTATCCTCGGTATATTGGAAACGATGTATCTCTCTCCCAATGAGACTCGATTGGCCTCAATCAATTTTGTTTGACAATCGCTCCGAAGCTAACTAATGGCCGCCTAATTGCGTCATTTAACACCACCACCGAGGTATAGAGCGGGAATCCTTTTTATTCTTAACTGCCTCGTCTGTATTTTAAAAATATAATTTCGGGAAAATTATGAAAACTGCTCAACAACGTCCCAATGGAATTCAGAAGAGTAACCTTTTTGTGTCTCCTTTCTTGAGGATTTTATTAAACGCAGGAAGTGCATTCGTTCTTCCATCGTATAGGCAGTTTTTTTTTCTAAGATGACCGCGAGAGGGCGTTTTGTTTGCTTTTATTCATGAGTAATGGTTGAATTTTAACACTTTTCTTGAAACTTCCTTGACTTGAAAAGTGCCATTTGAAATAAATGTAGGCTGGAAAGAAGACGAGGACAAACGGGATAAAGATTTGGGGAAAATTTATTGTGAAATATTGGGGAATGGAAACTAATGGAACTTAGAGGAAAGGTTAAATGGATAGAAATGGAGTAAATGTTTATCGAGGAGATTAAAAATTAAGGATGGGAAATGTTGAGATTTGAATGTTATCTGAAGGATAGTACGGATCAACTTTGAGATTTCCTCCAAATGTAACCTATCTTAATTCAAGTTGAAATTTAACCAGTCCAAAACACAATAAACATTTGAAGATGGTAAAATGGGACACTAGACTAAACACATGGTGTGAAATAACCACAAGACGTTTCGGTCCGCCAGGACCTTTATGAATTGAATGAAATAAAAATAAAACCAAACACTCGATTATCCTGTATTATATTTGTAAGAATGAAGCTAAGTTCCTGGAGAACCGTTGCACCCCTTCGGTAGGGGCCTGGTACCGATCGGTAGGGCTCGGCTTCAATGCTTCAGAATGTAAGTTTTTCCGTGCGGGCCCCGCGTCCCTTTTTTAAATGCTAAAAACTTTTCTCTGGAAAAGTTGTGCGAGTGCGAAAAGGATGCGAATCAGTTCGTTTTGCAAGGGTGGGAGAGAGAAGCGAGATTTTGTCATCCTTTTTTAAATGCATACGTGCGGACGAGCATACGATTTTGTACGCGTGTGAGCGAGAAACGTGCTGCTCTGTCAATGTTTTTTTTTTTAAATTTGATCGAGCGATTGAACGTTACCGTGGCGATTGTGATCATATGTTTTTTGCGCGGAAGGACCAACGACCTCTATATAAGACCGGCGAACGAATACGAACCAGCGTAACCCGCAAGAAAGAAAGTTAGGTTAGAATAGAGGTGCTTGGCCAGATAGGAGCACCTCTGTTTACACGTATTTTTATGAAGATGTTCTCTTCCGTTTTTCGCTTCTAAAACTCCTAATTTTACACGGATTTTGCTTTTCTTGGTCTTAATAGAAGGAGGATAGCTTGGGCTTTGACCTCCGCCCTACCGGGTCCGGTAACGTTTTTTCGAAAATATATGGAAAATATAAGTCGTTGAAGTGGACACCCGTTGGTATGCTCTGAAGACCTTGCAAATCACGTTCGCCTGTTTACGACGATTCAATCTGTCTACAAATCGGCTTTTAGTCATTTTTTGAGTCTACTCCTTCACTCTCAGTCCTTTTAGTGCTAGATTCTTCAAAATCCGAAAAGTTTAAGTGGCTGAGGAGGTAATTTTTCTATACTGTGTAGTGTGTACCAGTAAACCCTCCTGTGTTAGAGTTCGTAGTTACTTAACTTGAGTTCGTAATTTCTGTACATTTCCCTTCTGGATGATTTTTCATTCCTAATATTGTTTTATCGATCTGCGCCATCATCAGTGTCTATTAAATACTGTGCTTGTGGTGAAACCCGCCCGCCGTTAACTCAGGATGTCGGATCGAGCCGACCACTGAAAGGGTTCTGGTTAGTCATCATCAATTTTGTGAAGTACTCATCATGTCAGGAGTGATTCCCTCTTATTCCTTTGTTTAGTCGCAGCATAATTCAGCCTTGAATCAGGATTCATCGTAAAATTCCTCTCTTTGAACCATCCGTGGTTTTTGCGCATTCTTCGGAATCTTAAAGGTGAGCTTGGAGGGGAAGGCTGAGAGAATGGCCTATAAGATTTGGGTCAAGATTTCTGCGAGCAGCACCTAGAGGCTCATTCAGTTAAGTTCATGAAGTCGTATCGGAAAGTATTATATGGCGGTTATATGAGGGGCCCCGTTTCTTCATCACACATTTTAGCATTTTTAGCTGCTGCGACTCGAAGTCGCTTACGGGAACACTTGCGGAAACGGACCGAACCGCCACAAGACGCAATGAGCGCGAGAGAGAAACCTTAAAACGCGAGAGGTCTCTCTCTCGCACTCGCTTACGGGAACACTTTGGGAAACGGACCGAACCGCCATAAGACGCAATGAAGGCGAGAGAGAAACCTTGAAACGCGCGAGGTCTCTCTCTCGCAGTCACTTACGGGAATAATTCGAGAAACGGACCGAACCGCCACAAGACGCAATGAGTGCAAGAAAGAAACCTTGAAACGTGAGAGGTTATCTCTCGCACTCGCAGTCGCTTACGGGAATAATTTGGAAAACGGACCGAACCATAAGACGCAATGAGTGCGAGAGAGCAACCTTGAAACGCGAGAGGTCTCTCTCTCGCACTCGCAGTCGCTTACGGGAATAATTTGGAAACGGACCGAACCGCCATAAGACGCAATGAGTGCGAGTGAGAAACCTTAAAACGCGAGAGGTCTCTCGCTCGCACTCGCAGTCGCTTACGGGAATAATTTGGAAACGGACCGAACCGCCATAAGACGCAATGAGTGCGAGTGAGAAACCTTGAAACGCGAGAGGTCTCTCTCTCGCAGTCGCTTACGGGAATAATTTGAGAAACGGACCGAACCGCCATAAAACGCAATGAGTGCAAGAGAGAAACCTTGAAACGTGAGAGGTCTATCTCTCGCACTCGTAGTCGCTTACGGGAATAATTTGGAAAACGGACCGAACCGCCGTAAGCCGCAATGAGTGCGAGAGAGAAACCTTGAAACGCGAGAGGTCTCTCTCTCTATCGCACTGGCAGTCTCTTACGGGAACAATTTGGGAAACTGACCGAACCGCCATAAGACGCGATGAGTGCGAGAGAGAAACCTTGAAACGCGAGAGGTCTCTCTCTCGCACTCGCAGTTGCTTACGGGAATACGTTGGGAAACGGACCGAACCACCATAAGACGCAATGAGTGCGAGAGAGCAACCTTGAAACGCGAGAGGTCTCTCTCTCACACTCGCAGTCCCTTACGGGAATATTTTGGGAAACGGACCGAACCGCCATAAGACGCAATGAGTGCGAGAGAGAAACCTTGAAACGCGAGAGGTCTCTCTCTCGCACTCG
>VMOF01000220.1:64277373-64279873 GCA_011764245.1 Trialeurodes vaporariorum
CCATTTCTGATTGGTCCGTGAACACCTTCGCATTCGACCTTTTACAAGGGTGTAAATGAACAACGTGGAACCACGGGCGCACCCAGGATTTCTGTATGGGGGGGGGGGGGCAAGTTGTCATTTTATATGGGGGGGGGGGTCTGCGGGTCCTCCCCCGGACAGTTTTGAAAATTTAGCTCTTCTTAGACGCAACATTAGGCTACTTCTATTCAGTACTTTATTGAATTAACTCTCGAGAAAAATGAGATTTTCCGAGACTATGCTGAAATATCTTAAATATTGGAAATATCTTCATCATGATACTGGAAAGACGGAGTCTTCAGGAAATCTAGATTTCAGAAGAAGATCGATCGAAATTAACAATTAAGGACATTGCTGTCGGGAAAGATGTATTCCTCCAAGGAAAAATATGTGTCATGACACTGATACTTTTCTTGACCTCATTTCCTTTCCCATCTTTTCTTTTTCTCTCCTGTTTTCCTCTTCTCTCTTTCTCTTTTCCTCATTTTTTCCTTTCCTTTTCTCCTTTTCTCCTTTTTTCTTTTCGTCAAGACGTCAAGTGATGCGCGTTCCAAAGTAAGACAAACTGTCTCTCTTGCTCTCACGTAATAACCATGTGCTTGAAGAATTTTCGCCTGTGTCGGGCGGTGCAATTCGGGCGACGTTATGAGAAAACCTACCGAGTTTTTATCCATATCTCGGTCTCTAATGATAGGCTGAGATGTCTGCTACAACATGATAGTATCAAGAAGGTGAGTCATGAATGAATAGCTGCAGAAAATAAAAATTTGTCATTCGATAGTGTCTTGTCTTCATCTTATCAGCAAGAAGGTAAAATGCATTTAGTTCGTTTTCTCTCTCTCCCAGTGTTGCCAGATTGAGGGTAAAAAGCCGTCTCGTCCCCATTTAAAGCAATGTAAAGCGGACGGCTTTTTCACCCCAATCTGGCAACACTGCATGCTCTCACGTATTGGCAATAGGGTAGTTGCAAGATTCTGGAATGTTTTTTTTTTTTTTTTTTTTTTGAAGAAAATGAAAGTACTTGATGAGCTGAAAACAAAGGTGCCTTTGGTTTCTAATTCAGTGCCATTGTTCTGGCTTCCGAAGGTGAAAAAACGAAATAAATGAAACTAAACTCATAATAACCAATCTTGTATTAAAATTAAATTGACTTACATAAAAGTCGCCAGAGGCCTTTGAATGCAAAGGATCACCATTAACAAGCAACAAGCAAAGCTTTTTTTTTGCTTCTTGAGCCACTGACGATCCTTTGACTTGCAATGCCTCTAGCGGCTTTTATTTAAGCCAATTTAATTTTTAATACAAGATTGGTAATTTTGAATTTAGTTTCATTTATTTATTTTTTTCTTTTAATACTATACATTGTGTTCCTTGCAATGTTTCAATTCCGGGCATGAGATTAAGGCCCCAAATACGTTACTTTAAATGGGAATAGACGGTTTTAGAGATGATTTGGTGATAACGTCAAGTGGAACGTTGTCAAATTGCAAGCAACGCCGCTGAATCGAAGCAGCCTTTTAAAATATTTTTGTGGAGCATGCAAAAGTCCTCTCTCTACCGGAGCAATAAGTCGTGATCGTACCGAAGCACTACTTCGGTAGAGCAAAATCACAGATATAAAGGCTGTCGCTCTACCGAGAGAAGTAGTGGTTCGGTACAACTATGCAACTTTCTCCGTTAGAGCTATAGAACTTTTGCTCTTTAAACTTATTTTAAAAGGTTGCTTCGGTTGGTTGTACAAAAACGTTTCTTTTTTTTCAATGACCAGCCAACATATACGTGTCACTTATTTTCTTTTTATTTGGCGTGAATCTGTGTAAGCATTGCTTGTTGCTTCGTCGACTCGTTGAGCAATTTGGCAACATGGCAATTTTTGTCCATTTAAGCTCATGAAAAAGATCGAAATATCGGGTATGTTCGGCGAACCCCTTGATCTTCGACCTATCACATATATTTAAATGGACACAGTACAACGTTGCCAAATTCGACGCAACGCCACTGGTAAAATTGCATATACTTCCGTTGCCAATAGTTCACTAAGCCTCTCATATTTTACTGGAGCCCGTGCGATGATGCCAACTCGACTTCTTGTATTCCTCATGGCCAGAGCTGCCATTTTGCGTAAGATGAATGACATTTTTCAATCCACCGATGATTCCACCGGTTGAGAAAAGATTACACAGTTCAATTCAGTGCATGACTATAATGCACGAAAATACTCTGATCTGTAATCTTTTCTCAATCGGTGGAAACATCGGTTAATTAATTGAAACATCCGCAAGTTTTTTTTTTAAAGTCATCGACGACTCCACCGGTTAAGAAAAGATTACAGATGCTAGTATTTTCGTGCATTACAGTCATGCGAGGAACTGAACTTTGTAATCTTTTCCAAACTGGTGGAATCATCGGTGAATTGAAAAATGCGATTAATTACAAGCAAAACGGCAGCTCTGCTCGTGGCAGTGACAAAGGAGGCATC